>JBBBVM010000004.1:0-41464 GCA_037355625.1 Petunia x hybrida | reverse complement strand
TTCTAAGTTAGATTAATTATTCCAAAGGAATATTAAGCTAGAGAATACTAAAAAAAGTAAGAAAACTTGAAAATTTGTATGTAATAGGTTTTAGATTAGCCGATCGTGTAAAAACAAGGCTTACATCGTTGTTGTATATTAATTAAAATATTTATGAAAAACTGCGAGTACCTGCCAAAAGTATCTTGAACTGAATTATTGGTGTCCAACCAGGAAGTTTCCTGACAATCCGCTAAGGAGTGCTCAAACTTTTGGCCATGGAGGCTTAAAGTTAGACAATTTTCAAAGAGGATACATTGGCGCGGAAGTGTTATATTTGTGTAATTGTCCCTTCATCTTCCCCCGTATTTACAATTTTGTACTGGTCGAATTTTCGTTCGAACATGTAGTGACATGTATTCGATGACGTGGCAAGCTCAGAGCCAAAATGGGAGACAAGTCAGCTGTTGTCACAAAAACGGACAATCGAGGATGACTGCCCGTTTTTATTATATTGATTGAGGTCGACTTTTCCGAAGACATAAAAAGACAGCAGATAAACATGATCAACCAAATCTCTTCATTTTTGGAGGCCGTTGGACGTGGATAACAACCTCATCTGATAACGTAGAGACGTGCGTGGAATAGACTTTGGCTAGGGTTGGAAGTCTAGTGCCTATAAATAGAATTCTCCTATCCTAATTTTTGGGTTACGTTGCTCTGAACATAACTCTCCCTTAAGCAATCACAACCACCACCACTAGTATTATTTCTACCACTGTTATTTGTATTACGTCACCACTGTTCTTCAATCATTACTATCATTCCATCGTAATCAAGCTTTGCTTCGAAGGAGATATTCACTTTCTTCAACGAAGCCCGAATACTTGATCTTCAATACAAAAAACTTTACTATTTTTCTTATTGTTTTTATAATTGCTCATTTAAATGCTTGATTATTTACTCATTAGATTAATTTGTCAATTACTGTTACCATTATTTAATCGTTAAATATGCTTTGGCCAGAATTTTACCTAAACTTAGGCTCTGATTAACTACTGATTCACGTCCATATTCACTACTTATTAAATTGCTGATTAGTGATCATATACTCATTTAACTTTTAGCATAAACTGTCGACCAAACTATTCCTTTATTCTATCTTTCCACTCTAGTAAATCGTAGATAACTATCGTTTGTTTACTCTTTTAGTGAATATTCATATCCTTGTGACCGATCGAATAAATCTGCTTATTCAACCTATTCGAATTTACGTTGCTCATATTATTAATCATCAAATATACTCTTCGTTAATATGTTGCTTGTCACTTGTCGTGTTGTGCTACTGTCCGAGTATACTTACAGTTTGACTCCGTCAGATATATATCAAAGTAGTTTAGCTTGTGAACGTAAGATTAGCGATCAACCATCGAACTTTGATATAAAACGATCGCTTGTGGCTCAACTAAATATATATATTTAATTGTAATACCTGAAGACATATTTTAGGAAATACAAATTTGACTACTTCATCTATTATGTTTATGCGGCCATATCTTTTTTGCGTCTTTCAAAATCTCTAAAAGTTGGAAGCAATCCAATTTGAATTTTCTCATTAGTGATAAGATCTTATAATCACACAAATATTATTACAAAAGGTTACTAATTCAATACCACATGCAAATATCAATTCGAGACACTACCTCAAAATAAGTACAAATAAATATCAGATTGAAATAAAAATTATGGTCTTAAAATTGTCATAACTTCGATTCCGATTCAGATTCAGATTCACGAACAAACTGAAGTTTTGTGCAAAATTCTGCATTGCCATTGTTGTGAAAGGGATAATGATAGGGAGTATTAATATTGTAGTTAGTAACATGGATAAAGGAGTTCATATTCATTCTTACATCAAATTTAGAAAGAAAAGGAAAATAGAAAAAGAAGATTCCAGATTTAGCTAACAAACTGGTTAAGGAAAATAAAAGACAACACTATAGCATAGACCTAATGGACATTTCATTACGTATTTTTAGGCATCTTTCGCGGTTGAATATTCCTTTCTCATCCTTTCACGCACAGTGCACATGTTCTTTTAATCAAGATCCCAAATATAATTCAACAGCTTCCCAAATGGATACCCAATCCTGGTTAAGTTCATAACAGCCATTGCATCTAATTCAAATTCCTCTAAGAATTGGACCTTTGAACTCTTATTTTCAATAGATGCTACCTTAATCCTTAGGTTTCCAATCTCTTCATTGGTGCATTGACCATTTGATAGATGATACGTATTTGCCACCTAAAGTGAGTTGCTTCTACTCCTTTAATTTACAGCTGACCAGTTCTGTTTACTATAATTGTTGAATGGTCTAGCGTTAGTTGGACACATTTTATGTTGCATTTGACGAAGAAAATATTGGCTAAGAACAAAATATATTCAAAACTAAAAAATGATATTTTCTAAAACCAGAACAATTGAAAGTTTTGGTTAAAAACTAATGTTGTATATGTTTTTCATTTAAACGGGACAATCGATGTTTTGAAACAAGACCATATAGATGAATAAATCATGTAATTAAGAGATCAAGAAAGCACACAATAGAAGAAGTAATTAACTAATTAGCTCGACCAATATATTCAAAAAGTCATCACTTGGACACTATTTTAACTTGATTAGAGAATTCTAACACGCGGTTTGAAACTTCAAAGATACAAGTAACTAAATTAGCTAGACTAGTATTCAATAGTCTAAGATCGATATTTACTATTATAAAAATTTGGCTTCATACGGCTATAAACAAAACTGTAGAGTATATGAGATAGTCTTACTAATTATTAATACAATATAAGCCAAATGCTATTTTAATATGTTTAACATTCTAAGATTGTGAATTCTAAAAAAACAATTGTTTTGATTACCCCACATTTTTAGAAATTTTTACTAGTACAATGTACCCTAGCTTGCTTGGAATATTAGGCACATTATGTTATTGGTTGCACATATTGCTACTTACGTGAGCATTTGGTTGACTGATCGGTAAGGGCCGCATGCCTTGGATGTTTAGTAGTATTATTTTTCTCAAGGTCTCTAATATGTGTTCTCCATGGAGAGTTTAACTCTATCTATTGATAGCGACTAGCATAGTACTCCCTTCCAAAATGGTCGTTATAGTTCGAATTTCGAGAGTCAAATGAGTTTATTTTGACCGTGAATTTAAACATATAATTTTTAAATTTTTTGTAACGATGTTATATATAAGAATAAAAAGTACTATTTATAATAATTAATAATTCAAAATATTTAAAAGACATATGAAAATATTACAGTCAAAATTAAACTCATTTAACTCTCGAAATTCGAACTATGACAATCATTTTGGAACAGAGGAAGTAACTTTTTACATCTTAAATATATAGGGGAAAAAATGGTCTACAACATGCAAATTTATAAAAATGCTAACTTGATAATATGCTATAGCAGATTAATTAAATTGCATTGATAGTATAAATATCAATTACACCTTAAGCATATGCACTTTTAACCTTTCAAAGTAGTTTAACATTACTAATCATGTCATAAACTTTCGCATTATCAGGTTAAAGATAACATACAACAAAGATAACTGTAGATAGAATGGGAAAAGGGGAAACAAGAATTTGCAAATTAACTTAGAGATTATGTTATGCTTATCTCATTAATATAGATATTAATTAATAAATACGTTTATATCTATACTTTCTATTAGTTTCTTTTTTACAAAATTAATTTCCAACATCACATACCTACGAGATGACTAACCTATAAAAATTGCAAAAGCTCATAAATGAACAACTTTTATATTAATGTCAAATACTACATTCCAAGCAAAACATACTTTTAAAACAGAATCAATCAGCCGCCTAACACCCAGTACATAAACATGGAAAACCCAACCAAACATCTTCTCTAGTTGTCATCTTCGTAAATTATACGTATGCCAACTAACATATCCTCATTTTATCTTCAACTAATAAATCAATCTCGAAATGACTTTCTAATATAAAGAACAATTGCATGGTACCAAGTCAAGCATACCAAAGTATTTGTCATGTTTCTCCTAACTTCTTCTTTGGTCATACTTTTCCACTCTTTCTTGTCATGACGTAGACATGAAAAATAAACCAAGATATAAATAACTAAGTCCTCTTCTCATCTTTTTTAGCTATTCTTCATCATCTCTTTCTGTTATCAAAGATTTTTTAGTACCAAACATTTATGCTTTATTAGTCAGTTTTTCCGTTCACGTTTTATTTGCCTCATCTATAGAAAAGATTTGCGGTTAGAGAGCATGAAGTACATGAAACGTCCCTTTATAAATCCATAACCGATTGGTCTCTCTCTCTATATATATATACACTTCAATTATATCATAACACTTCATTTACTTTTTGTTTATTGCAAGATGACTAGTAGCTTTAATCACAAGAGCAATAAGGTTCATTCCAAAGGGAGTGTGCCCTTTTCTTGGGAGAACAAGCCAGGGGTATGTAAAGTGACACCAACAAAAAACTGTAGCACCGGTGGTTGTTCACCGAAACTTCCACCACCACCGTGTCCTGTGCCGGAAAAATCAAAGGGTATAGCTTTCCACCACCTACAAATTCCTCCACCACCGTGTACTTTTCAGCCGCCGCAGCAACCATTGAGAAGTTCATCTAGAAGGGGACTCAAAGATGATCCATTCTTGATAGCTTATAAAGAGTGCACAAAGAGCTCAAGAAAAGGTAACAAGTTTTTAGGTGGTTATTTAAGTAAAGATGACTTTGGGTTTGGGATGAAGAATAAGAAGAAAAATATGTCTACTTTCTCATGTAAGAACTCATGCAGTGTGATGGAAGATAATATTATTAAAGTGTCACAACTTCCTACTTCAAGATCATTAAGATCAGATAAAGGAAGTCTATACAAGTATGAGGCATGAATCTTATTGTCAATTAGTATACCTATATTTTGCTATGGCATTTTCCATTTTTTCTTTTTATGTACTATCTACTTGGATAATGATCTTTTTAGTGTACTCCAATCGCAATTCATAGGCTATAACAATGATTTTCTTCGTACGTTGTATAATACTTCGTGGAATAACTTCTTAGCCCTTCCAGTTAGGGATATTTTTTCCTCTGTTTTACTGGACATATGAATTTATATTCCCAAAAAGAAAAAAACATTGAAAACCAAATAGATATTTGGCAAATGGAATTGGAAAAACAGTTATAATTGGACATATACATGATGCCGTATGTATGGTTGACTACTCATGAGTCGTTTCCACTCGTCAGTCGTCACATATTATTCTTTTTCTTTTCCATATATTGACGACTAAATAAGCTTATCACTCAGTAGTATGCCACATTTAAAGGAATACAATAGGAAACATTTGATCATAACATTTCGTATCTGCAGTATTTGAAATACCAGTGAATGTTGAGTTGTATCAGTGCTAGCTACTTCTTGTATAGTGAATTTGGCACTAAAACATTATCGTGAATTCAGTTGCAATGTAAGAGGTGACCATTATGTCCTACCTACTGACATGGTGGCATCTTCTTTATCTTACTTCCTTGATAAATACAAAAGAAGTTAAATCAACAACTGCAGACCGGTGCTGAAGTAGGATTCTGGTTTGTTTTAAAGCTGATCAAAGAAACCGCCCTATAATGACAACAAGTAGTAACAAACATGTAAACTACAAAAGTTGTATGAGCTCAACCCAAGAGTTGGCAGAAAACCTCGAGTCAGTAGGAATTAACTCAACTAAATATTATACAATGATGTAAATCACTAGAGTCTGATTACACTAATCTCTTATCTTATAGTTAATCGCAGGGCATGTTTGGTCAAACTTCTATAAAATGCTTATTTTGAAAAAGGTTATTTTTCAAAAATGCATTTCGTGAAGAAGTTTTTGGGTGAAACAGACTCCTGACGCCACTGCTTCAATTGTGACCCATGTTAGAAACTTCTTACTAAAATGGCCCCTGTTAGGAAACGTTGCTGGCGATCGCCATAGAGAAGTTCCTGGCACTCGTCAAGTCTTCCTAATATAAAGATATAGTGATTACCAAGAACTTTCTTAAGGGATGGGGGTATTTTTATACGACTTTACTTACGGGTCAAATTCTTGACGGGACGCCAAAAAGTGTCATGTTCATGTAAATAATACTTTAGTTAAAAGTATTTTTGGAGAACATCAGTTTGTATTTGACAAATCCATTCTATAAACACTTCTATCAATAGTTAAGTAGCAATTTGTGTTCGGCTAAACTTTACAAAAGGTATTTTTATATATCAAATTACAAGTATGGGCAACGCGAAAAAGAATTATTTTAGCTAGAAAAATGACCAAATATAAGGTATTATTTATATCTAATTAACAATAGTTTAAACTTTAAGTAAATAATGGTAATTTTGTATATAAATAATTTTGATAAGGATATTTTTGTAATGAAAAAAGTTTAAAACAACTCCTACATCACCTTTTAGAGAGAAATTACTTTTTCTAGCTTCTACGCCTTAGTAAAAAAAGGGCTTATGTTGCCATTCAAAAGCACTTATTTTTTTCCTCAAAATTTGTCTAAACACCTCAATTATTTAAATAAACACTTTTTTAAGAAAAATAAGTAATTTTAACTTCCTAAAAGCTTTGCCAACAAACTTAATGCAAAACTCTTGGCAATTTGAGTAATTTTTCTAAAAAAAATACTTGGGCCCAAATGCTGACATATTTCACTCGGTATCTCTAAAATTGACTAGTTTTGAGCATTTGTCCCCATTAAAGATGATTTAGCAAAATGATCTCTGCTTCATGTTGCAGGCAAGAGGATCAAGGCAAGTGCTACATAGGCAACGATTAGAGTTAATTAGGAGAATGTAGGAAGAGGTCAAAAACAAGTATTGCCTAGCAAGAGGGGTCAAAAGTAAGTTCTGCCTTTAGGCACTACCTAAAAAAAATCGAATGCGGGGATATGGTGTTTCATTTATAAGATTCATATGGATACTTTCGTCCGAAATTTTTATTAAATCAAAAGGAGGCTATTTTTGTTAAACCACTATTTCGGGGGTTAAAAAAAAACCAGTTGCCCAGATGTCCTAGTTTTGTGAATAACCTAAAATAATCCTCTTGCCTTTCTATTTGCAACTATTTAGAGTCCGGCAGGATGCATGACGAACTCAAGCTGGAAAAATTTGTCGACGCCCCGTCGAGTTTCTTGCCGACACATGAAGCATCTACGTAATGTCTTCCAAGTACTAAGGGAGAATAAACTTTACATCAACAAAGAGAAGTGCTCGTTCGCTAAGGAATTTCACATCTTAAAATAACATGTATACGTATGCGGGAACAGGGGCAGGGGTCAGATTTATCGCTATGATGACAAGAGTGATAGAACAAAGAAGCAGCTCGGTGTATTGCAACCTAATAGAAATTTTGGAGTTGACTTCCGACATGTTAAATAGTGATCTTTTGGCCATTGAAAGGACACCCAAACTCGATTCTGTTTATTCACTTTCTATTTGTTCTTAAAGCAGATGTTTGGTCAATGACTTTGACAACATTTCCTTCACACTAGGTTTTTAATCCTTAACCCTAATCCATGCCTATATAAAAGGGTTACATATTCTCTTTGGAGGCATCTTGAAAATTAAATATCTTGGAAGATTCATAAGGAGATCAAGGCATCGACTACATTGTCTTTCTCAAAGTTCTCTTGTGTTGCACTTGGTGCACCTATGTAAGACACTAGGAAGAGATTGGGGGAGGAGGGGAGGTGAATAGCGTCCTTACCGGATTTTCGAATTTTTAAAACTTGCTATTAACTTTGATCGGCTAACTCACAAAGAACCAGGTCCCATGCAAGTTTCACCTATTTCTGAAACTTAACACAATGTGGAAAAGTAAAGAACACAGAGATTTTTACGTGGAAAAATCCTTGCTCAAGGGATCAAAAACTACAACCCAACACTCTTGGGATTTAAACTTTCCATACAAGGAAAACTAAGCAAGTTTTAGATTACAACGCAATGCAATCAAGGAACTAGCCTCACTATGACTTGTACCTAAAACTTTCCAAGCCTCACTATGACTTGTAAGATTGAAACTACCTCACCAAAAACTTAATTTTAAGTTTATACTTCTAAATAAGTGGATAGATTACAACTCAATAACTTATACCAGAATACTGAGACAAACAGACCATCACTATGAAACTGCAACTCCGTCAGGTTCTACTACCTTGCTTCTACTCTTGCACACAATAATTCTCACTATCAATTTGCTCTCTATATGCTCTGTTGAGATTTATTGAGTGCGTAATGATTCTGGCCAAAATAACTTTAGCCCTAAATACAGAGATCTAGATAAAACATAACTAATGAGAAACTCGTCTTCAGCCCGGTTCTGCTTTGCAGATTCTGCAAATTCACTCCAACACTTCTCTCAATATATTTGCCTTTACTTTGCTCACGAAGTTTGTGGATGAGTGAATGATTTTTGTAGCTCCAACATGTAGTATATATAGAGATCAAGAGACCAAGTAGGTTTGGAAGAATAAAAAGCTTTCCCAAGTAAATAAGGTAACCTCCTTAGACTTTTCCTTGTTGAATTCTAACTCCTATAGCCTTGACTCCTTCCATAAATAGAATAATATGTTGGTTGCTTATCATCCAAGTATTCAATCCTTCACCGCCTTGGAAAAATTCTACAATTGGGTGTTCCTCGCGTTCCTTATCCAGTTCGGATTGTAAGACTGCTTCTCCAGGTTCTTTCCTATTACAGTTTGGACTAGGAACTTATATGTGCATGTTTTCTACCTAAGGTGAACCCGTTTGTGAACCAGGTCCATCTCCAGTTTCTTCCCTTTTGTCAATCATCAAAACTCAAGTTTTTCTTCCCTTTTATCAATCATCAAAACTCAAGCTTCAACATCTTGAAATAGAGAAGTGATCAAGATAAGTTCTTACTCCAGCGTCAAAGGAGCCTGAAGATTAAATACATCACGAGGAGGTCTCAGGGTGATGAGGTGGACAATTTCTTGCCCATACGTCAAATGAGCATCTTTGCATGAATCAATACTAACTCCTCAGTCGGCTTACCTTTCTCGAGCTCGGGTATGGGCAACTCAGTCATATGTGTGTCACACCCCTTTTTTTCTGCACGCCCATTTGTGGAAGGGCGTTTCGGGTTTAGGAAGTGCTTATGGGATTTTTGTGATTATTTGGCGCTATCCCGAGTTAGGGTTCCCATTTAAGGAAGTGACGGTGTTTCAAGGTACGAATTGTTTATTTTAATTCGGAGTCGCCATTTGACAAGTTTAAGGAGTGCCAAGTCACCCAAAGAGGTACCTAAACACCTATGACTCGTTAGTGGTCTGCGTCAGAGTTCCGGGTAAGGATCTCGGTTGACTCTCGGGAAGGGTTTAGGCACCCTCGAGTCCTGTGCCAAGCACAATTATTTTTATTGACGCATTCCAGCTATATGGAATATTTTATTGTACTCGCCTTTATTATTATCTTTGCTACGCCTTGATTTGGATTATATTATTTTATTTATTTATTTTATTATATTTTATTTTTTTTTTCTCAGAGACTTAGCCGAATATTATCGCGCAGGCACTTCACTCGTTCGACACCTTATCAGCCTCGAGTCGAGTCTCGATTTTTATTTTTGTTAAGCTCGGATTATGATTTCAGCTTGATTGTGGGGTTAAATAAATTATCTGTCACTTGATTATTTATTCAATTCGCTTATTCAATATTTACAAAGTATTATTTATTTAAACCGGATATGGTCGCGCAGACACTTCACCCGTTCGAGATCATCTGACTTAAATAAACTACACTTGAATCAATTAATTATTGAGTTATAGATGTCCTCTTAGTTTACTCATTTATCCTTCATCTAAGTTTTGATTTTTGTGTATCATAACTTCAAAGAATTACTAATTTCACATTTTAAACATTATGGGGCCTTAAGTTAAAGGACTGAAATTAACTGAGCTAGATTTGCAAAAAAATTTCGGCCCATTTGGTTTATTTGTGGCCTTAAACTTAAAGGCTGAAATTAATGTGAGTTGGACTTGCAAAAATCTCCGCCCATTTATGAAACTTGCACGCCAGTCTTATTTTCTTAAGGTGGATTGCACCAAATGTCCTTTTGTCTTGATGTACACTGATGAACTTCATTGAAAGGAGCCTACTATACAAAATGGTCCTAATTTGCAGAAAAAGCTTATTTACAACCTATTTGCGTAAAAATTTCGTGTAGCGGCCTGTTTGGCGCGCGCGAATTGAGTTGTAGTCGTAAAAAAAAAATTCATTGAGAAATAGCCACCTCCGGACAAATACTGGGAAGCTTCAGTAAACTAACCCCAGTATAAAATATTGGGGCTTTGAACAAGTTTGTTCAAGGCCCCAGCATTTTGTTATGGGACTTTGTATAAAGCTTCAGTCCCAGCATTTTGTTATGAGACTGAAGCTTTATATATAAAGTCCCATAACAAAATGCTGGGGCCCTGAACAAACTTGTTCAAAGCCCCAGTATTTTATACTGAGGTTAGTTTACTGAAGCTTCCGAGTATAATCCCTTTGATGGGACCTTTGTTATGGGAATAAATCTCATTATTTTATTATGCCATAACAAAATAATGGGACTTTTGAACATGTTAGTTCAAGGTCCCATTATTTTGTTATGGGATTATTTTACTATGAGACTTCTTCAGTCCCATAACAAAATACTTGGACTTTGAACAAGTTTTGTTCAAAGTCCCAATTTTTTGTTATGGGACTAGTCTGGGGTGTTTTTCCAACGCTAATGGAGCTTAAGTGTGTACCCGAATTTTTGGCTATTCTTCAATGAATTTTGAAACGCTGGATAGTCCCCAATGAGCGCGTCCAAAAATGGCTACTGATCAAAATTTCTCCCTATTTGCTCTGGTTGATTTAAACTGATGGGTTGTAACCTATTATTTGCACTTATAATCTAGTCTTTATTTTTTTTCTTCAGATTTCGGTCCCATAATTAATATTTATCAACGTTCTGGTTTCTCTTGAGATTTTGCAAAAACCAGGCTCATTTATGTACTTGTTTACACCTTTTGTCAGATATAACTTGTAAAAAAAATGTTTCACATAAAGAACAGATCGGGACCCTTTTCTTCTCAACTTTTCACATGTATTTGCTCAAAACAACAGGTATATAAAACGAAAGATACATGATAGATCTATCACTTTTTTAGTTTATACAATCATTGGCATCACTTTTTCAACAATATATTTAACTAACATATGTAATAGCCAACATAATGAGTTTATAAAAATAAATAAATACAAGAGTACTTTGTGTTTACCTAGTATGTAAATGGATCCAAACAAAAGCAAAACCCAAGAACGAAATAAGACAGCAGCAACACGCAGCAAACAAGCAGGCCAGCTACCGAAATGACCCTCCAAAAAACTCAGTTTCAAACCTTAAAACCTTGCTTAACCTTTAAGCAAAAAAAAAAACCCTTTTTACTTGATTATACCACCTCGACGACCTCACTGTCAATGGTTGTTTTTTTTAATCCCAGAACTATTTTTATTTTTCTCATCCTTTAGAGCTATTTTCCTCTCTCTATCAGATGGTAGGTGAGTAGTAAATGTTGTGAGTAAATGACCTGTTATATTGGAGAGAGGGAGACACCAAAATTGGGGGGAAACTAAAGGGTGAAAATGATGTAAAGGGGTGGGAAAAAATGGTTGTTGGGTGCAAAGCCCCAAGCCATTTAATGCAAAGCTGAAAATTCCTATTTTTTGCTTTTTACTCCCTCACCAACCAACCAAACAAAACTGGAACATACTATTTTCGGCTTACCAAATCTGCCTCATTAATGAAGCTGATTTCTTGTTTGATTTTCAACTTTCAAATCTCCATCTTTCCATATTTTCTTTTCAGATTTTAATTCTTATTACTTCTATTCTAAAACTATTTTCAGATTTACTTAAAAGATCTTCTAAAGTTCCACCAATCATACTTGACCCCAAAATAATGTTCCAAACTAAACTCCCAGCACAACTAATACTAACAGTAGCTAATCTAATTTAACAATTATCACATTTTGACACTACACAAAGCCAAAGACAAAACTTGAACAACTAGAAGCTTTAAACCAGCGATACACAAGGTCATTACTCCAAACTCACCATGTCTACTTAAACAAACACTAAACAAGCAACATTCAGAACAATACTTTGAAACTAAATAGACACAAACACTGTCATGCTCGAAACAAAGAGTGACACACCAATCGGATAGCCTATGCTTTGTAAAAGAGACAATATCCAAGGGCAACACTTCCACAGATTTGGACAGACAGAAATACATTTAGACTAAACATGACAATCAAGGAAATCAAGCCTTACAAAGTGACTCAATCAAGGAGACACATATAACGAATATACATGTTCAATACTTGAGGTCAAAACTGCATATGAATACAAATAAATAGTGATCTAACATTCAACTATATTCATTGATTAATCAAGAACAAGCTTCAAGCCGAACACACAAACCAATCTCTTCTCGAAGACTCACATATTTAAACTAATACTTTTAACTCATTCGGATAAACATAACATAGAAGATGATTTCAATTCAAGCTAATCCTAACACTAAGACAAATGGGCAGTCTAATGAAGGCATAATGAGAAGGGGAAAGGAATTTCCTTCTAACCCGAGCCGAACTCAAGCTGCTGCCACCATTGCCCACGTCGTGTTCCCATCACTAGCTGCTGCTCCGAAAAAAAATAGGGAAAACACCACAGGCCACTAATTTAACTGAAATACTTCATTCACGCCACCATCGCTGTATCATTACACTAGACAGCCTATAGCCACCAATAATATCACAACGTCACTGCCTCGACCCGTCATCACTGTTTCGCCCTTGGATATCATAACAACGTCATTGGTGCACCACCATAATACAGCCCTATAGCTGACACAAATCACCACGCTCTCGCTAAGTCGTGCATTGCCATCACCAATAAATCAAACATTACAAACCACTTTTCACAACCAAACACACACACCCTGCTGCCCTAAACAACCCTTACCATCGTGACACATCCCTAGCCACACCAACATCAATCCACAACAGCATCGTCTCTACTGACACCTCACTATTACGAGCAGGCTCGCCATCACCAATTTAATACAGTCGACTTCTAGCCCCCTACTTCCATTTTCTAATGGAGGAAAAGGAACAAAAGGAGACGAGCAGTCACTAAATAATGAAAACAAGAGAGACACATCGGAAAAGATGGTTCTAAAGTTAGAGTACTACCACTGTCTAAACCCGATCTTCAAAAAACGAGTGGGAATTTGGCAAAAATAGTGGTAGATATGTGAAGAGGAGACTTAGTCGAGTTTGGAGACGTAAAATCATAATTTTCCGGCGGCGGCGGCCGGTTGTCCGACGGTGGAGAACCGGCGGAGAAGCGGTGGGGCGATTTCCGGCAGTCATTTATAATTTTGGCAAGGGTTTTGCTTTTTGTAATGATGAGGTGTGTAATGGATAAAAATAGCAAAGAAATAAACATTTATATCAAGAGCACTGGGCCGGGTCAGATAATGGGCTAAAGGGTTGCATGACTAAGCTTGTTGCTTCACAAAATGGCCACTAAAGTTCCAAACAAATTACAGCATGAACAATAAACTAAAATTAAAGCCACACAAATTGTAACATTACCATAATTAAAATGTAAAATCATACTTAAGCACATAACAAGTATTTTTGTTAATTTTTATTATTATTTTTTTTATTTAATGACAAATTTTAGCTAAAGTAAAAGACTAAAATTCTAGAAAAATTCGGTGAAAATCCTAAAACGTTAGCTCGTCAATTTTTTTTTAGAAATTTTCAAAATTTTTGTGCCAAAATTAGGTGATTACAGCTGACCCTCTTTGGTCGAGAACATCAAAGAGTTTTCGGGCAAAGACATAATCACAACTAATTTTGGCTTTTTTGGTTCTAGCCGAAGCATGCAAACTGGTGACCGTACCCTGACTTTTTGGTCCTAACCAAGAACAAGGCTACCTATATATCCCCGGACTAAGGAATCAGGTCAGTATAGTTCCTCACGTGCGGTAGCTGCGCGAACAAACAGATACTAGACTCTTCTAGACTCACATGAACTTACACCAGTCGCTACTAGACACGCTAGGTCGGACAGTAGATATTTTTAATACAGTAGGACTGACACAAAACACTGCTAAACACACTTAGGACTGTTGTTACTGGTTGTTGGTCGCTCGTTGTTGCTGGGTATTACTTATTTTTCTACAATATTTTATAAGAGAAACAAAATTACAATATATAATTCTGCCATTTTCTAAGGGCGGCTTGCTTGAACTTCATCGCAGGCTTGTTCTTCCAGGTTTGATCCGCTGAAGATGAATTGCTTTGTTGTCGGGAATAAGCCTAGTTGCTGAAAGTAGACTGCTTTTATGTGAGGGGTGTGCCCCAATTGCTGAAAGTAAGCTGCTCCATTGTGAGGGAGTGCTCCAGTTGCTGAAAATAAATTGTCCCGTTGTAAGGGGAGTACCCCGATTGCTGAAAGATAAATGCTCCGTTGTGAGGGGAGTGCCTCAATTGCTTAAAGATAAATGCTCCGTTGTGAAGGAAGTGCCTCGATTGGTGAAAGATAAATGCTCCGTTGTGAGGGGAGTGCCTCGATTGCTGAAAGATAAATGCTCCGTTGCGGGGGGAGTGCCTCGATTGCTGAAAGTAAATGCTCCATTGTGGGGGGAGTGCCTCGATTGCTGAAAGTAAATGCTCCCTTGTGAGAGGAGTGCCTCGATTGCTTGAAAGATAAATGCTCCATTGAGAGGGGGTGCTCCAATTGCTGAAAGATAAATGCTCCATTGAGAGGGAGTGCTCCTATTGTTGAAAGATAAATGCTCCTTTGTGAGGGGAGTGCCTCGATTGCTGAAAGATAAATGCTCCGTTGATGGAGTGCTCTAATTGCTGAAAGATAAATGCTCCATTGGGAGGGGAGCGCCTCGATTGCTGAAAGTAAATGCTCCGTTGTGAGGGGAGTGCCTCGATTGCTAAAAGCTGCTGAAAGTAAATGCTCCATTGTGAAGAGAGTGCCTCGATTGCTGAAAGATAAATGCTCCGTTGTGATGGAGTGCTCCAATTGCTGAAAGATAAATGCTCCGTTGTGAGGAGAATGCCTCGATTGCTGAAAGATAAATGCTCCGTTGAGAGGGGAGTGCCTCGATTGCTGAAAGTAAATGCTCCGTTGTGAGGGGAGTGCCTCGATTGCTGAAAGTAAACTGCAAATCCTGTGGAGATAGAGTTTTGCGAATTTCTTTTGTTGCTCACGTTAGGTTAGTGCCGAAAGGGCAAGGAAATAATGGTGAAGTGGAATAAAACAAAAGGGACAGAAAAAATTGGAGCGAAAGTCGTTTGGACAAGAAACGTCTTTCGAAAAAAGGGAAAACTTATCTGGCGACATACTGGTGGCCCTGATGATCATGACATGTATCTTGAATGATCCCGTCCGACTAGCGCTGCTTGTTTGTCAAGAATTATTTCAATGCAGATACTTGCTCATAACTAATCATAGTTGAGGTGACTCTCAGGTCGGCTAGCAGCGCCCTTTCAGGTTTTCGCCCATTAGCCTCTCTTTAATCTTTTGCCTCTCCATTGTCTTACGACGCCTTTTCAGGTTTTCACTGGCAAGACATCATCATTATTATTATTGTCATTATTTTGAATCAAATAACATCCAAAACGCATCATGAGGTGAGTGCGTGAAATTCGCCACCTTTGGAAACATTCTTCTTTAAAAATAAAAAAACATCTGCCCCAGTTTAGAATAAACTGGGGCGTTTGGGTTTCTCTTTGACAGGGCATAAACGTCCTTCAAGATGTATCAGGCGGATGACTTAACCCCTGGGATTATTTTGGAAAGGAGAAATAAACATAAAAAAACTGCCCCAGTTTAGTATAAACTAGGGCTCTGCATTTCTTTTGGATTGGCCGCAAACTTGGAGGAAGGGTTTTGCATTAATGTGAGATACGAAAGAAAGGAACTCTTCTATTTTATGACCACACCCGAATGGCCTACGTATCCTTTTGAGAGGAATTAGGTCAAGACGTAGCTCTGACAACTTAATGCCAATTTTGTTTTGGTGTTTTTCAATTTCATTTCATCACAATTTCATTGATACCTAAAACAGAGTTTACAACAGGAAGTGCAAGGCTCTAAAGGCAATCGAAGAGTACAATGTTTTGGGTAGGAGAATATCTATCTTAACAAAATAAGGCCGACCTGAAGCTCACATGTAGTATCTATTGACTGCATCCGCATTGACTGGCATCTCGGTGGTCCTTCCTTATGGATCCGTCAAGTACAGGGTACCGTTTGGCAACACACTTTCTTTATTAGGTATGGTCCTTGCCAATTTGGAGAAAATTTTCCCTTAGCTTCTTCCTGATGAGGGAAGATTCGCTTCTGAACCAACTGCCATTCTTTCAGATCGCGCTAGCGAACTTTCTTGTTGTATGCACGTGCCATTCTTTGTTGATAAAGTTGGCCGTGACAAACTGCGTTGAGCCTCTTCTCATCAATAAATGACAATTGTTCTAGCCTAGTTTTGACCCATTCTACATCCTCAATTTCTGCTTCTACAATGATTCTGAGTGATGGTATTTCCACCTCGGCTGGTATGACTGCTTCAGTTCCGTACACCAATGAATATGGAGTCGTGCCTATGGAAGTGTGCACAGTTGTGCGGTAGCCAAACAAGGCAAAAGGCAGTTTCTCATGTCAATCACGGGATCCTTGTATCATCTTCCTAAGGATCTTCTTGATATTCTTATTTGCTGCTTCAACCGCACCATTTGCTTTTGGCCGGTAAGGTGTGGAATTTCGATGCACGATCTTGAATCTTTCACATACTTCCTTCATCAGATGACGGTTCAGATTTTCCGCATTATCAGTGATAATGATACTTGGAATACCAAAGCGACAAATAATGTTGGAATGAACGAAATCAACCACGGCTTTCTTGGTCACGGACTTGAGAGTGATCGCCTCGACCCATTTGGTGAAGTAATCAGTGGAAACCAAAATGAATCTGTGTCTATTT
Source organism: Petunia x hybrida (assembly GCA_037355625.1). Taxonomy (NCBI): domain Eukaryota; kingdom Viridiplantae; phylum Streptophyta; class Magnoliopsida; order Solanales; family Solanaceae; genus Petunia; species Petunia x hybrida. Next base: position 24,305 of record JBBBVM010000004.1, on the reverse strand, counting down.
GATTCTTTTGGTTCAATGGGGCCAATACGTCCATCCCCCATGCTGCAAAAGGCCAAGGAGCTGACATTGTGTGCAAATCTAGGGGAGATGAGTGTATTAAGTCACCGTGCACTTGACATTGATGACACTTTCGCACAAAGGTTATGCAGTTATGTTCCATGGTGAGCCAAAAGTATCCTGCTCTAAGCACTTTCTTCGCAAACACGTACCCACTCATGTGGGGTCTACAGATCCCTGAGTGTATGTCATTGAGAATCCTCGTGGCTTCAGTTGCATCCACGCATCTTAACAGTCCCAAATCTGGTGTTCTTTTGTACACCACTCATCCGCTCAGAAAGAAACCACTCGCAAGTCGTCGAAGGGTTCTTTTCTGATTGCTTTCTGCCGTTGGCGGATATGTCCCATCTTGAAGAAAATTCTTGATGTCTAAATACCATTGTTGGCCATCAATTTCTTCTTCGACCATATTACAGTAGGCATGCTGACTTTGAACCTTGATCTCCAACGGATCAATATGAGCTTTATCAGGATGGACAAGCATTGAGGCTAGTGTAGCCAATGCATCAACCAATTCATTGTGTATTCTAGGGACATATTTGAACTTTAGAGCATCGAACCTTTGGCGGAGATCATCCATGCACTGTTTGTACATGATCAACATAAGGTCTCGGGTTTCCCACTCACCTTTCATTTTGCGTATCAAAAGATCCGAATCTCCGATCACCAGTAACTCTTTGATGTCCATATCTAGTGCCATGCGCAAACTCATGATGCATGCTTCGTATTCAGCTGTGTTGTTAGTGCAACTGAAACGAAGCTGGGCCGCTGCCGGGTAATAATGTCCTGTGGGAGAAATGAGAACCGTCCCAACACCGTGACCTTTTGAATTTGAAGCGCTATCAAAGTACATTTTTCACACATGTTCCTCTTCATTGATCAATTCTTCCAATGTATCCACCTCCTCATCGAGGAAGTAAGTTTTCAATGGCTCATAGTCGTCATCCACCGGATTCTCAGCCAGGTGGTCGGCTAAAGCTTGACCTTTCATTGCAGTTCTGGTGACATAGACTATGTCAAATTCTGTGAGCAAGATCTGCCATTTTTCCAGTTTGTCTGTTGGCATCGGCTTCTGGAATATGTACTTCAGTGGGTCCATCCGGGATATAAGGTAGGTGGTATGGGACAACAAGTAATGTTTCAGCTTCTGCACGACCCAAGTTAAGGCGCAACATGTCCTTTCCAAGAAAGTCTATTTAGCCTCACCGTCTGTGAACTTCTTGCAAAGATAGTAAACTGTCTGCTCTTTCTTTCCCGAGGCATCATGTTGCCCCAGTACATAACCAAATGAGTTGTCATTGACTGACAAGTACAAAAACAGCGGTCGGCCAGGCTCGGGGGGGGGGGGGGGGACCAAAATAAAAGGGTTCGACAAGTATTGCTTGATCTTGTTCAATGCTTCTTGGCACTCTTTAGTCCATGCAATTTTCGCATCCTTTTTTCAGAAATTTCAGAATTAGCTCACATATTGTGGTGAGTTGGGCGACGAACCTGCTGATATAATTCAGCCTGCCGAGAAAGCTTTTGATATCCTTCCTAGTCCGAGGTAGATGTAATTCTTGTATTGCTTTGATCTTTGCGGGATCCAGTTCAATACCTCGCCTGCTAATGATGAAGCCCATCAACTTTCCAGCGGGTACACCAAATGAGCATTTGGCTGGATTCAGCTTCAAGTTATACCTACGGAGCCTTTCAAAAAACTTTTTAAGGTCCCTCACGTGATCTTCAACAGTTCTGGACTTGACAATCACGTCGTCCACATACACTTCTATTTCTTTATGCATCATATCATGGAAGATAGCAGTCATAGCCCTCACATAGGTTGCCCCAGCATTTTTCAATCCAAACGGCATTACTCTATAACAGAATGTCCCCAAGGGTGTAGTAAATGCTGTCTTGTATGCATCATCTTCATCCATCTGGATTTGATGATACCCGGCATAGCAATCAACGAAGGACTGTATCTCATGTTTTGCACAATTGTCAACAAGAGTGTGAATGTTAGGCAATGGGAAATTATCTTTAGGACTTGCCATGTTCAGATCTCGATAGTCAACACATATCCTTGTTTTCCCATCTTTCTTGGGAACCGGCACAACATTCGCAACCCAAGTGGTGTACTGGACTGGTTAAATGACTTTCTCATCGCCCTGTTTCCTAATTTCATCGTGGATTTTCTTGATCATGTCAGTTTTGAATTTGCGTTGTAACTGTCTGACAGGAAGGAATCCAGGTTGAATCGGCAATTTGTGGACTATCAGATTTGAGCTCAAACCCAGCATTTCATCATATGACCATGCAAAAACATCCCAGTATTAAAAAAGCACTTGTAAGATATCACTCTTAACCTCGGGATGAGCATACATGCTTATCTTGGTTTCCCTCACATCGTCAGGGCTCCCAAGGTTAATATTTTCTGTATCGGCCAGATTGGGTTTAGGCTTTTCCTCGTGACGTTCCACTTCCAAGTTTATTTTAAAATCAGCCTCTTCCTCATCATATTCAATCTCATTAACAAACTCTTCACTGTGTTCTTCATCATTTTCAGCCTCAACTATGGTTATGGAATCAAGATCAGTTTGCAGATGCTGGATGGATGGTAAGTTTCTTGCACATGTCATGATATCAGGACCATCAGATACATCACTACAGATAAACAAAATAAGAATAAAATTAGGAAGATAGATAGAGATTTAGGGAAAATTCGGCTCTCAGGCTTTTCATTAATGAAAAATGATTTGAATTACGATAAAGAAGGTGAGCAAAATAATACACTTGGCATACAACCCTTAGAATATCCAAGTGTATTAAAAAGAAACTGCGGAACAACAGTCTACCAAGACCCCTTCCTGATGGGGAAGGGAGTTACATTCCAGTTAGTCAGGTGCACGTCCGGGCCAATGTACTGAATTGAGGCATTGCTGGAGCCTTCGGCCGGCTGGACCATGCAGATTTCAAAGATGCCACCCAAATCAAATGGTGCATCCTGATTGTCTTTCACTGTGTTGACATCTGTTGCAATGCTCGGCTTCATAACATAACCCACAAAAGACTGGGCAAGACACGGAATTGGCTTCGCGAGGGACTAAACTTCGGACTTTTTCTTTCTAGCTTGCTTGCGATCAACTGCTTTTGGCTTGAAGCCTAGTCCCCAAGTGCCTCGCAAGCCAATTGGCTCTACTGGATTCACCCTGCCCTGCAGTGACATTTCCAGACCTTTCCCAAATTGGAAACCATGTTTCAGCATTTCAGAGGCCATCATGATAGCCGCATCCGACACTTTTGGGACGGGTATAGGTTTCCCTTCTGTTACTTTTTCCACACACACCACATCAGAGGTTTGATACATAATGGTTGTAGCGAGTGGTGACGACCTCTAGGGCTGGTACATCTATACTATTGTAACTGCGAGTCATCCTCTCAAAACCACGACGGCTTGATTGTCCCAAGTGAACTTAACCGCCTGATGGACTGTAGAAGGTACAACACATGTCATGTGGATCCACGGTCGGCCCAATAATAGATTGTAAGATGCATCAGCTTCCAGGACTTGGAATTCAATGGTGAATGTTGTAGGGCCAATGGTCAACTCAAGATCAATGATACCCAAATATTCTCGGACTCCTCCATCAAAAGCACGAACAGAGGATGAGCTGGCTCTAATCCTGCTGGTATCCACCTTCAAGCTCTTCAATGTGGTGAGAGGGCAGATATTCAAACCTGCACCGCCATCTATTAAAACACGTGAGACATAAGAGTTTTCACATTTGACCAAAATATGAAGTGCCCGGTTATGGCCAGTTCCTTCTTTGGGTAACTCTTCGTCAGTGAATGTCACGCGGTTGGTCTCAAATACTCTGCCTGCAATTGCTTCTAGATTAGCCATATTTTTTTGTTCAGGAATATAAGCTTCATTCAATATCTTCAGTAGTGTGTGGCGGTGTGCTTCAGAGTTCATCAGTAAAGACAAGAATGATATCTGAGCTGGAGTCTTCCTTAACTGCTCGACGATAGAAAAATCTGTCGTTTTCATCTTCTTTAGGAATTCCTCAGCTTCTTTCTCTAACACTGGTTCTTTGATTGGTCTCTGGTCCTCACGACCAGGTTTTTCCTTTCCCAATTCTTCCGGAATGAAACATCTTCCAGAGTGAGTCAGACCATTAACATCAGCAGCGACCTCCATAATCTCTTTCCCTTGGTAAGACACAATTGTTTTGTTGTAGTTCCAGGGAACAACCTTTGTACTTGTAACAGGGAGTTTTTTTGCCTTTGTGATGATGACTGGTTCACACGGCTTTGCCTTAACCTCAATGATCGGAGCCTTCTGACTTGGTGCTCCTTGCACGATAAACACTGGCCCATCTGGCTGAACTTTTTCTGGCTTTATGACTGGGATTGTAAAACTTGGTTCAACAGCCACATCTTGCTTTGTTTTGTTGACAACAGATGCATTCGGACTTGCGGCCGATACAACAATGAACGACTCCTGGCATTTAATATCTGAAAATGGATCGACCGCCACAATCTGCTTGGCAGCTTTCCCTTTCAAATCTTCCTCTGTGCATACCATCCCAACTGTATGTGTGTCATTCTGAACATTATGAGCTGGCAAAGGATCCTGGTTCAAATTTTGAGTCTCGTCTCCCACAACCTTTATCTAATTGTTATCTATCATAGCTTGGATTGCTTTTATCAGAATCCAACATTGCTCTGTGTCATGTCCAGGTGCCCCAGAATGGAATGCACAGCGGCGAGAATGATCCACCTTCTCTGTCGGATTCATGTTTCTTGGGATTGGTTTCAGCAAGTTAGCTTGTTGCAGTTTTTCAAATAGGTTGGTGTAAGTTTTACCCAACGGGGTCAATTGCTTCTGTTCTTGATGCATGTTCCTTTGCTGCATGTTTGGACGAAAACCTAGTGGACCCCGTGGTCGATAAGGCATCTCCTACTGAGTTGGGAATTGAGTATGTGCTTGTTGGTTGTTATAATGAGCCGGGATAGGGGGTGCACGCCATTGTGGACCAGATAGCGGCTGAGAATAAGATGCTACATTGACAGGGAATGAGAACTGCGGCATGGCAAATTGTTGGCCATGAGGTGGATAGAACTCTTGTGGCGGGGGTGTCTGAATGTACCCTTGACGGTCATTGTATCTTCCGTCATTTCTTCTCGGTCCAGGACCAACCATTGCCACTTCATCTTTCTTTTCTTTCTTCTTCCCAAAAGCACCTAACCCTGATTGCAATGCTTGGGTAGTGGCTTTCAAAGCTGTTTGGCTGACAATCTTGCCTGGCTTGATTCCTCTCTCGATCATCTCCCCAATTCTCACAGCTTCACTGAAATTTTTTCCTATGGCGGAAGCCATTGCATGGTAGTAGGTCTCATCAAGCACCTCAATGAACTCTTCGACCATTTTATCATCGGGTATCAAAGGGCTCACACGCGCTGCATGCTCGCGCCATCTATAAGCATATTCCCTGAAACTTTTACTAGGCTTCTTTGTGATCGTCTTCAAAGAAGCACGATTTAGAGCGGCCGCAATGTTAAACTCGAAGTGATCTAGGAAAGCATTAGCCATATCATCAAAAGTAGCCCATTTCGAGACGTCCTGTAGGATGAACCATTCTGTTGTCGGTCCTCCTAGACTGTTAGCAAAGTATGCCATTAGCAATTCATCCTTGCCAGCGCCTCTCATCTTGTTACAGTAAACCTTTAGGTGGATCCTAGGATCACCTTGCTCGGTGTACAGATTAAATTTGGGCACGACGAAACCTTCAGGTAAAGGCACATGAGGGAACAAGCACAGGTCTTTGTATGAAACATTAGCTTTACCACCGTGCCCCTGTATGCTATTCATAGTTTGCTCCAAGCTTTTCAATTTCCGAGCAAAATTATTATCTTCTATTTTTTCCAATCTATCGATATCAGCATGTGATTCTGGGTGGTGTCCCTGATCATACGACTCGGTTTGGCGGAAGACATTACCCTGAGCTTGCTCAAATTGTTGATCATGGGCCCTTAACTGTGGATCACTGTTCAATCTTTGCAAAGTGTGTCCTGCAGGAATAGTGAATGTTGCGGCAGGTACTTGGGGTTGGCCATATTTTCCATGCTGTGGGAATTGTGCCCTAGGTTGTACAGCAGAAGTTCCGGCTGTATTGTCAGCTGCCAGATGTGGACCAAATCCTGGAGGTAACGGGGGTCTCCTACCACTATGGATTTCCCTTGCCCTGGTGGCTGAGTATTTGCCATGAAACCAACAGCACCTGGCGGAACAGGAGGTGCTTGAACTGCTGCCATGTTACGAACTAGCTGCATCATCATTTCTTTCATAGCTGCAAAGTCCTCGGCCATCTTGGCCTGTTGCTCAGCTAAGCGAACCAGCTCAGTGTTCTCAATTTTCTCAGCCATCATTGTTTGAGTGCTTTCTTAAAGAGGAACTTCGACCACTTCTGGAACAGGCAGCGGTCCCTTGATCCTGGTAGAGTAGGAATGCACCAGCACGGGAGTTGCTCAAGCTAGTAAACCAAACAGGTTAGTGCAACAAGATAGCATATAATATGAATTTATGTGGCGGCCTAGCCAATGCCTAAAGGTCGTTATGCGTCATCCCGAATCAAGACAAAGCGGGTCCTTATCTTCTCTTTTCTTTTTTTCTTCTCTTTTTTTTCTTTGTTTTTGTCCTTCCCTTTTTCCTCTCTTTTTTCTCTTTCTCACTCCTTTTTTTTTTCCTCATATCATATATTTTTTCAAATGTAAGAGGGGTCCAAAAATCAGATTGAAAAAAGAAAAAAATGCATTTAAGATAATAAAGAGATACAATTTTGGATTTTTTGATTTCCTTTTCATAAATGCCGAAACAGTACAATATTAAAATAATAAGCTCGCTGACAACATGGGGGCAATAGTAGTACTCCTACAAATTAAAACAAACAAACTAGACAGCTGTTCGAAATAGAAATACCAATACATAATGAAAAAGCTACAACATGTCCAAGATGCTAAATGAATGACAAAAAGGCAATGAGCTGCATCATCTCAGACTGACATATATATGCTAAGGTGATCTGGTCTCTGCCTCAGCTGACTCCTCTGGATCTGACTCAAATGGCTCATCAAGATCTTCCTCTGGTGGCTCCTCGGGATCTACTAGTGGGTCTTCCACCAAGGTACGATGCAATCCATCCAAATCTGCTGCAACTCTGGTGACGAAGGGAAGCACATGTGGAAGTAGGTCCTCCGCGGGCAGCCTCCTATAGTCACCGATAGCCTGTGCAACATACATAGTAGAGTCATAAACCTGCCGATAGGCTACACTGATAGTCTGTCCTGCAGCCTGTATATCCTGAAGTCGGACTTGTGCTAGCTCTATAAGCTGCTCTCCCTGCTCCAATGCCCTGTCAAGTCGAGCTCGAGCATCTATAGCATCCTGGCGATGATGATCCTCCCTTCTCCTGCTCTCCACCAAAGCTGCCCTGTTGGCATCCCGCTCTGTCAATGCCTCAGAGTGCATAACATGGAGTCGTCTGACTGTGTCTAGGTGCTGATGCGCGAAACCCTCACTCTCAACTAGAGCAGCTCGAGCGGCATCCCTAATAGAGCGAAGACGGTAGACCAAACCCGCATATCTCTCCTTAGTCTCTACCCTATGCAACTCTATCTTTATGTCGATCCTGAGTGCCTCATCATACGGTCCCTTAACCATTCTCGCTGGCATAGCTACCAAAGAAGGTTGTCGATTGTACCAGAAAATATACTAAGGAGTGACCTCGCCTCTGAATCGGTCCACAATCTCATATTACCCCAAATGGAAAACCACTGAGTCTGCTTGGGAAACTCACCACTAGTATGCTCGAAGGATACTCTCTCACAGCCTCTACCCTAGGGATACCCTGAGTGCGCCCAAGCTGCCAGAGCACACGCATAGGGAAATAAGGCTCGGGTCCCTTATGACCCATCAATACCAGAAAATGACGGTTCATACTACTATATATTCCCTCCTTCGAAGGGTACCAGCTAACCTGCCATTGGATTTTCTCCAAAGTGAGCTCGCTCAAATACTGTGCCCACCCATCAAAACTCTCAGGTAGAACAAGATCTTGAGTACGATAGTAATGGGTGTTTAAATTGCATTTAGACTCATCCGGTAGTGGAGTATGGTCAGAACGCCCAAACAAATGCTCAACGAACCATACTTGCAACAACAAGTTGCAACCCTAAAAAAATGTGGCCCCTTTCTCTTTTCATCGGGTCAAAGCACGACAAATACTACCCAAGATCATTGGCACAATAGTAGAATTTGGAAGTCTCCGAAATAGAGCTTTCACGACCCAAGAGATATGGATAGAGATCTGTCCATTCTCTATCGGGATGACTATAAGACCAAGAAAAGTGATCATAAAGGCATCCCCCCTAAAGCGATCCCAGTCATCATAACTAAACATAGTGATGAATTCCAACTGATATTTGAAGTAACCATCTCCCCGCCCATAGAGAGCATAAAATTACTCCAGACTAACCCAACCTGAGGCCAAACTCAATAGCTGTGTATCAGAGCGCAGACTCATGTACTGTAGGAACTCCTCGACCCTCACAAAGCGGGGTGCTATGCACTTCTTGGCCCTAAACATTGCATTAGTCAAACCCGAGATCTCTTCTAAAGTAGGAGTCATCTCAACATCACCAAACACAAAGGTATTTTGACACGGTTCCCAATACCGAATCAAAGCATTTACTAGTTCCCGGTGCACGGCAAACTTAGGGTTAAGAAGATGTGACATTTCTCCCATTCTCGCATTCACAACCGATTTCTGCTTTTCGTTCAGCTTGTACCACTAATCCCTCAACAATGGAGGACATTTATCGACCATCTTAATAGGCGGCGGAGTAAAACCCTCAGGAAACTTTCTCTTTCCTACTCTAGATGATGATGCAGCCATGATACCTATTTTAATTAAAAATAAAGAATTAAAACCGAGAAAACTTTGGACAAAATTTGTAAAACAACACTAAAAATGGACAAGCCGAATGAAACAAAATACTTACATAACTGACTAGCCTAGACAAATAGAAACAAAAACTTGTCAATGTTTTACAAAATAAGACGACTCTATTTGGATTTTGTTTGAACAAAATTTGACATGACAGCGACACCAAAATTTGACTATTGACGTTGTTTTTTCTCTTTTTTTTTTCCACGAAATTGGCCATTATAACGGCGTAAAACTGACTTTAAAATCTTTGCCAACAACGGAAAAAAAGGCAATGACACGCTAATATTTTGAAAATCTGAAATTGCCCCTCTTAACAAAATGTCTCCTCTCTTTCTTTCTTTCTTTTTTTTTTTTCATTTTTTTCATCATTTTTTCCAAACTAATCCGCTTTTCCTCGATAAACGGTCAGTATAACGGCCTCCCTAAATGAAACATAGAAGATGCCATTATTGTGTCTTTCTGGGGCATGGGCCCAACCTAGACTCTAAAAGGCCAGCCTAGACAAGTGGGATACACGCGTACCGCATCTCACTAAGTCTAATGTCATGCAAATAATTCGGCCTAAATTGAGCGCAGGTTTAACTCTAGGTGACTCAATGGGTTCATATTCTAGTCTTCCAACCATTTGGAAATGCCTCGGGGGTACCGGTCGACAACGTCTAACTGCCTGACCCAACACACCTCCTCCTAATAAGGGTTAACTTTTTGTGTCCTGAGACACGACAGAAATTCCAGACGCCGAAGCGAAACTGGCTTACATGTGTGCAGTGTTCCAAGTCTCAGAGGTGTACGAGAGAAGACAGTTGTGTATATATGTAATTCAAAAATATCAAGGCAGTAACATTCAAATTATCAAGGCAACATACAAACAAATATTCAAAGGTCGAAAGACGTCAAATTGTTAAAACCTGAGATTCTCAGTTTTCACTTTCATCCCCAGCGGAGTCGCCAAGGCTGTCACACCCCTTTTTTCAGGTGCGCCCGTTTGTGGAAGGGCGTTTCGGGTTTAAGAAGCGCTTATGGGATTTTTGTGATTATTTGGCGCTATCCCGAGTTAGGGTTCCCATTTAAGGAAGTGACGGTGTTCAAGGTACGAATTGTTTATTTTAATTCGGAGTCAACACTTGATAAGTTTAAGGTGTGCCAAATCACCCAAGAGGTACCTTGGAACACCTATGAGTCGTTAGTGGTCTGCGTCAGAGTTCTGGCTTAGGATCTCGGTTGACTATAGGGAAGGGATTAGGCATCCTCGAGTCCTGTGCCTAGCACAGTTGCTTTTATTGACGCATTCCGGCTATATGAAATATTTTATTGTACTCGCCTTTATTATTATCTTTGCTACGCCTTGATTTGAATTATATTATTTTATTTATTTTTTAATTATTTTTTTTCTCAGAGACTCGGCCGAGTATTATCGCGCAGACACTTCACCCGTTCGACACCTTACCGGCCTCGATTTTTATTTTTGTTAAGCTCGGATTATGATTCCAGCTTGATTGTGGGGTTAAATAAATTATCTGTCACTTCATTATTTATTCAATTCACTTATTCAATATTTACGAAGTATAATTTATTTAAACCGGATATGGTCGCGTCCGTTCGAGATCATCCAACTTAAATAAACTACACTTGAATCAATTAGTTATTGAGTTATAGATGTCGTCTTAGTTTACTTATTTATCCTTCATCTAAGTTTTGATTTTTGTGTATCATAACTTGAAATAATTTTTAATTTTACATTTTAAACACTATTGGGGCCTTAAGTTAAAGGACTGAAATTAACTGAGCTAGATTTGCAAAATAATTTCGGCCCATTTGGTTTATTTGTGGCCTTAAACTTAAAGGCTTAAATTAATGTGAGTTGGACTTGCAAAAATCTCAGCCCATTTATGAAACTTGCACGACAGTCTTATTTCCTAAGGTGGATTGCACCAAATGTCCTTTTCTCATGATGTACACTGATGAACTTCACTCAAAGGAGCCTACTATACAAAATGGTCCTAATTTGCAAAAAAAAAAAAAAAAAAAAAAAAGCTTATTTACAACCTATTTGCTCTGGTTGATTTAAATTGATGGGCCGTAACATGCAATTTGCACTTATAATCTAGTTTTTCTTTTTTGATTCAGATTTCGGCCCCATGTTTAATATTTATCAACGTTCTGGTTTCTCTTGAGATTTTGCAAAAACCAGACTCATTTATGTTCTTGTTTACACCTTTTGTCATATATAACTTGTAAAAAAAAATGTTTCAAAGAAAGAACAGATCGGGACCCTTTTCTTCTCAACTTTTCACATGTATTTGCTCAAAACAACAGGTATATAAAACGAAAGATACATGATAGATCTATCACTTTTTTAAGTTTATACAATCATGGGCATCACTTTTTCAACAAGATATTTAACTAACATATGTAATAGCAAACATAATGAGTTTATAAAAATAAATAAATACAAGAGTACTTTGTGTTTACCTAGTATGTAAATGGATCCAAACAAAAGCAAAACCCAAGAACAAAACAAGGCAGCAGCAACACGCAGCAAACAAGCAGGTAAGCTACCAAAATGACTCTCCAAAAAACTCAGTTTCAAACCTTAAAACCTTGCTTAACCTTTGAGCAAAAAATAAACTCCTTTTACTTTATTATACCAACTCCAAGACCTCACAGTCAATGGTTGTTTACTTTATCCCAGAATTATTCTTTTTCTCTCCAATATTTTTCTCATCCTTTAATGTTATTTTCCTCTCTGTCAGATGGTAGGTGAGTAGTAAATGTTGTGAGTAAATGACATGTTATATAGGAGAGAGGGAGACACTAAAATTGGGGAGAAACTAAAGGGTGAAAATGATGTAAAGGAGTGGGAAAAAATAGTTGTTGGGTGCAAAGCCCCAAGCCATTTAATGCAAAGCTGAAAATTCCTATTTTTTGCTTTTTACTTCCTCACCAACCAAACAAACAAAGTTGGAACATGATATTTTCAGCTTACCAAATACGTCTCATTAATAAGGCAGTTTCTTTTTTTATTTTCAACTTTCAAATCTCCCTCATTCCATTTTTTCTTTTCAGATTTTAACTCTTAATACTTCTATTCTAAAACTATTTTCAGATTTACTTAAAAGGTCTTCTAAATTTCTACCAATCATACTTGACCCCAAAACAATGTTCCAAACAAAACTCCCAGCACAACTAATACTAACAATAGCTAATCTAATTTAACAATTATCACATTTTGACACTACACAAAGCCAAAGACAAAACTTGAACAACTAAAAGCTTTAAACTAATGATACACAAGCTCATTACTCCAACCTCACCATGCTTGTTCACCTGCCTCACCATGTCTACTTAAACAATCACTAAATAAGCAACATTCAGAAAAATACTTTGAAACTAAATGGACACAAACACTGTCATGCTCGAAACAAAGAGTGACTGACCAATCGGATAGCCTATGCTTTGTAAAAGAGACAATATCTAAGGGCAGCACTTGCATAGATATGGACAAACAGAAATAAATTTAGACTAAACATGACAATCAAGGAAATCAGGCCATACAAAGTGACTCAATCGAGGAGACACATATAACAAATGTACATGTTCAATACTTGGGGTAAAAACTGCATATGAATACAAATAAATATTGATCAAACATTCAACTATATCCATTGATTAATCTAGGACAAGCTTCAAGCTGAACGCACAAACCAATCTCTTTTCGAAGACTCACATATTTAAACTAATACTGTTAACTCATTTGGACTAACATAACATAGAAGATCATGTCAATTCAAGCTAATCCTAACACTAAGACAAATGGGCAGTCTAATGAAGGCATAAGGAGATGGGGAAAGGAATTTCCTTCTAAATCGAGCCGAACTCAAGCTGCTGCCACCATTGCCCACATCGTGTTCCCATCACCAGCTGCTGCTCCAAAAACAAATAGGGAAAACACCACAGACCACTAATTCAACTGAAACACCTCATTCACGCCACCATTGCTGTATCATTATACTAGACAGCCTATAGCCACCAATAACAGCACAACGCCACTGCCTCGACCCGTCATCACTGTTTCGCCCTTGGATATCATAGCAGCGTCATTGCTGCACCACCATAATACAACCCTATAGCTGGCACAAATCACCACGCCCTCGCTAAGTCATGCATTTCCATCACCAATAAATCAAACATTACAAACCACCATTCACAACCAAACACACACACTCTGTTACCCTAAACAACCCTTACAATCGTGACACATCCCTAGCCACACCAACATCAATCTACAACAGCATCGTCACTACTGACACCCCACCACTACGAGCAGGCTCGCCATCACCAATTTAATACAGTCGACTTCTAGTCCCCCTACTTCCATTTTCTAATGGAAATGACCTCAAATAGTATCGTTTCTATTAGGAAAAGGAACAAAGAAGACGGGCTGATGTAACCCGACGCTCATCCAAGCCCTTCATGAGGAGCCAAGCTAGAAAGTTGCAACAGCTACAGGCAATGTTCACACAGCTGGAGCTAATTGGGTAAGTCTTGGAGGTTCCAGGACAGTTTAGCATGCTTACTATCTATGGAACTGAAAGTGTTCATCGCGATCGCGCGTGCATAGACGCGATCGCGGAAGGCAAAGGAGAAGAACATCGTGATCGGGAGAGCCAGACGTGATTGCGAGGAATTGAAAATGCAGAGCTGCGCAATCGCGCGTCCACAGACGCGACCGCGCAAGAGGCGAGTTGAAGGCTTACCTGCGAGATCGCGTGACCATAGCCGCGATCGCGCTGGCATGAATTAAAGCTCAGCGCGATAGCGACCACCATTGTACGATCGCGCTGGGACGTGGATCAGAAAGCCCATCAGTGGCTAATGAGTTGAAGGCCTATTGTTAAGGGTTAATTAAGGTATTTTTGCCATGTATAAATACTCCTAAAGTCATTAGTAGACCTAGTTTTGATGAATATTGATAATTGTGAGGATTTGGCTAAGCTTGTTTGCTTAAGCATCATTAATGTCCTTGATTTGCAATTAGCTTAGCTAATTGAGAATCAAATAGTAGGGGTTCTATTGTGTAGATGATTAAGGGGGGTAATTAGGTTAATCTTTCCCTAATTAACTTTCTTGATTCTTCTCTAAATCAATTGGGTCTCACTTTTAATTCTTGTCTTTCCGTTTGTGTCTTTGATTTTCCATATCATTTGGTATCAGAGCTGGATTAGTGTTTGTTTTAACAATCACTAAACCAATTCTTGTTCATCAAGTCAAAAACCCAAAAATATGAGTCTTAGGATTAGGTTTCTATTAAGTGAAATTTTTGGTACCATTTGAAGATTGTGATGCCTAGAAACTAATTCCAAAAGGAATTAGACAAACAACAACATATCGGTGATGAATTGAAGAAATCAAAAGTTAGGGCTCTTCATCAAGAATTTGGGGTTTTTGGAATTGGTTGTTGAAATAGAAGAATCATTTGCTAGGGTTTGTTCACGGACCAACAAGGAGTATACATCTCAAATTTGGAGCAAAAACACGGTGGTTTGTGAAGATTCAAGTTGAAAAGTGAGCTTCAAAGGTTCTGCTTCAAACTAGAAGCTTATGTGATCACGCCAGCTACAGCGCTATCGCGCAAGCCACCAATTAAAAGGCCTACGCGATCGCGACCTTAACACACGATCGCGCCAGTACCACCAAGCAAAGCTTCGCGAACGCGACACTCAAACGCGATCGCGCTGAACAACAATTTCCCAGAAAAACAGATTCTTAGAGAGATTGTTCGCAACAGTCCCGTAACCGTTTCCAATCATCCAGAACTCAATTTCAGCATCAAGAACAGTGAGTTTCTAGATCACAAACCAAATTTCATCCGATTCCAATTCCAAATCCGATTCCGAATCCGATTCGTTCCAATTCGATTCGTGCCTTTCTTTCTTCCCTTTCTTTAAACTTTCCTAAAGTGCTTTTGTCAGTTTCAATTGTCTGTGTCTTGTCACAACAATTACTTCCGATCCCGAATTAGTTGAGTTTGATTGTCAAGTTGGACTTAGCGTGCGAAGAACAAACTTGCAATAGCCAAAGAGTGGAAAAAGGAAAGTGAGGAGAGAGCATTAGAGTGAGTAAAAGCCGAACATTGAGTGCAAACACGAGTAAATTGAGTGACATCAATTTGAGTCTAAACACTTAGGGAGCGACTCGGTGAGGACTCTTTCTACTAACCTTGTTTGTTTACTTGTTTGTAGATACAATGACTCAAGAGGGGGGGGGGGGGGGAAGTGAACATGGAACTTAAAATCATGATGAAAGCCATATTGGATGGGATGAACTTCTTGGAAGATAAGATTGATAGGTTGGATGGGACGGTGAAGGAGCTAACATCAAAGGAAGAGCTTCGGGAAAAGGGAAAATAAGTGGTTGGCACACCTCCAACCATGGGGGTGCGGGGTGCCAAATCTCTTGGGCCAACGACCGCTACTCTCAAATGGTGGTCCAAGATACCTATTCTCCGAACGTCACTCTACAAGTGAGGGATCCTACTCATGATCTCCCAAGAAATGAGCAACCAAGGAATGACACTCCAAGGCCACTTGATGTTGAGGGTTTTCATGAGGAAGAGAACTATGACAATGAACCATTTCGTTATCCGGGTGAAGCCCAACGAGGGGGAGTTCCTTTTGGGGGAGCTAGAGATCGAGGTGGTCGATTTGGGGGAGGTTACCAAGGGAGAGCGGACCGTGATGAAGACTACTATGACCACAAGGGTTATGGTGGACAACGGAGGTATCATGATGAGGATAGAGGGTTGAACATTATCAAGGTCAACCTACCTCCCTTCAAAGGTGAGAGTGATCCGGATAAATATATGGTTGGGTGGTCTCGATGGAGAGAATCTTTCAAATCAACAACGTCCAAGATGCTACAAAGGTGAAGTATGCTATCTCATAATTTGAAAGCTATGCTTCCACTTGGTGGGAGTCCAAGAGAAGACAAAGGAAAACACAAGTGCTCATTGCCAATGGGGGGTTGGGCGGCTTTGAAAGGCATGATGGAGGCTCGGTTTCTACCTCCACACTATGAGGATGAATTGCTCAAAAGGTTCTACAATTTGAGGCAAGGAACCAAGAGCGTGACAAAGTATTTTGATGAATTTGAGAGGACTAGGATAAGGGCTAACGTGCTAGATGATGACCGGTCTCTCATACCAAAGTTTCGTAGTGGTTAAATAGAGAGATCTCTTCCCCAATGGAATTGCACTAGTTTGAAAGCTTGATTGAGGCATTCCAAGCGGCTCAAAAGGTGGAGAACGGGATCAAGCCAGACAAGTCTTACAAAGCCAAAAACATTCCATCCACTTGGAACAAAGGAAAGGATAATGTAAAGGCTTATACCCCATGGGATAAAACTAAGGAGCCCAAGCGTGACTTCAAAGGCAACTTTGAAAGAACCAAGACCAAGGAGGAGCCCAAGGTAGGAGGTAATAAAGCTAAAATTGAAAACTTATCTAACATTCAATGCTACAAGTGTAATGGTCGTAGCCACATGATGCGAGATTGTCCTAATATGAGGACTATCATTGATTTGGGTGATGGGGGCTATGAAACGGGTGGAAGTGATGATGATGAGATAGATAGTGGTATGCCATGTGACGATGATTTTGATGAGAAGGCAACGTGAGATGTGCAACTAGAGGAAAACTACCTTACTCTTGTGGTAAGAAGAATAATGGGAGCCCAAGTAAAGAAAAAGTTGGAGTCGAATCAAAGGGAGAGTTTATTCCATGCCTATTGTAAGGTTCAAGATGCTACTTGTTCTTTGATTATTGATAGTGGTAGTTGTGTTAATATGGTGAGCACCACCTTGATTGAACAACTTAAACTACCCACTAGAAAGCGCCAACAATCTTACAAACTCCAACGGTTGAATGAGTGTGGTGAACTTAAGGTGACCAAGCAAGCCTTGATTAAAATCAAGATTGGGGATTACCATGATGAGCTTTTTTTGACATGGTCCCTATGCAAGCTTGTCATATCTTCCTTGGTAGGCCTTGGCAATATGACCACTTGGCCAAGCATGATGGCAAGACCAATAGGTATGCCTTGGAAGTGGGGGGTCGAAAATTTGTCCTCAATCCATTGACCCCGGCGCAAGTGAGTGAGGGTTATAGGAAGATGAGGGAGTTAAAGTTGAAAAGAGTGAAAGAAAAAGAAAAAAGGAGTTGTGGAGGAAGGGAGAGTGGGATTTGTTACTCAAAAAGTGAGGAACCAAAAGAGGGAGTGAACTTGTTCTTGTCTAGGAAGGAATGTTTGAGAGATGTGGAGGAAGGAGCACCCATGATTCTCCCCCTACCCAAGGAACATGTTTTGCTTACTAATGAACTAACCCCTTCTTTGCTTAGTTCTATTTCTTCTCTTTTTCAAGGTTATGAAGACATCTTCCCCTAGGAGTTGCCTAGTAGATTGCCACCACTAAGAGGTATTGAGCATCAACTAGACCTTGTTCCGGGTTCTCAATTGTCCAACAAGGCCGCTTATAGAAGCAACCCGGAAGCTACCAAAGAGCTCCAAAAGCAACTGGAGGAGTTGCTTGGGAGATGACTTGTGCAAGAAATCTTGAGCCCATGTGTGGTCCCGGTCATCCTAGTGCCAAAGAAAGATGGGACTTGGCGCATGTGTGTGAATTGTAGAGCCATAAACAAGATCACGGTAAAGTGTCGTCATCCTATACCTAGGTTAGATGATATGATATATGAATTATGTGGATCTTGTGTGTTTTCAAAAATTGATTTGAGGAGTGGATACCACCAAATCCGGATGAAACTGGATGATGAGTGGAAGACGGCCTTTAAGACGAACTTTGGTCTTTATGAGTGGCTTGTCATGCTTTTTGGCTCGTCCAGTGCTCCTTCAACCTTTATGAGATTGATGAACCATGTGCTCAAATCCTTCATTGGAAAATTTTTTGTGGTTTATTTTGATGACATCCTTATCTATAGCAAATCCATTGATGAGCATGCTAATCATTTGAAACAAGTGTTTGATGTCTTGAGAAAGGAACAACTATTTGCTAATTTGAAAAAGTGTTCTTTTTGTGTTGAAAAAGTTGTTTTCCTTGGTTTTGTTGTGAGTGCCAATAGTGTGGAAGTAGATGAGGCTAACGTGGAGGCCATTAGGGATTGGCCCACTCCTAAAAGCATTGGTGATGTGAGAATTTTTCATGGGTTGGCTAGCTTTTATAGGAGGTTTGTGAGAGGATTTAGCACTATAGCCGCACCGTTGACCGAAGTGATAAGGAAGGATAAGGTGTTTGTGTGGGGGAAAGAGCAAGAAGAGGCTTTTGTAAAATTGAAGGAAGTCCTTAGTTCCACACCCTTTCTCCAATTGTCAAACTTTGATACGACCGTTGAGATCGAATGTGATGCTAGTGGGGTAGGCATTGGAGCCGTGTTGATGCAAGAACAAAAGCCTATTGCCTATTGTGAGAAACTCGAGGGAGCAACCACTAAATATTCCACCTATGACAAAGAGTTGTATGCCTTGGTGAGGGCATTGGCTCATTGGCAACAATACCTTTGGTCCAAAGAATTTGTCATTAGAACCGACCACCAATCCTTAAAACACCTCAAATCCCAAGAAAAATTGAATGTGAGACATGCCAAATGGGTGGAGTTTCTTGACACTTTTCCCTATGTCATCCATTACAAAAAGGGAAAAGAGAATCTGGTGGCGGATGCCTAGTCAAGAAAGTTTGTGCTTCAATCAAGAAGACATTTGTTGTTGAATACGTTGGGGTCCAAACTCATGGGCTTTGAGAGTATGAGGGACATGTATGTTAATGACCCGGAGTTTGGATAACTTTATGCTAATTGTAAAGTGGAGGAAAGAAGTAGAAGAGTCAATCAATTGTGTGGTGAGGAAAGAAGTAGAAGAGGCAATCATTTGTAATTTTGGCAAGAGTTTTTCTTTTTTGTAATGGTAAGGTGTGTAATGGATAAAAATAGCAAAGAAATAAACCTTTATGTCAAGAGCACTGGGCCGGGTCAGACAATGGGCTAAAGGGTTGCACGACTAAGCTGGTTGCTTGGTTTTCATTCACAAAATGACCACTAAATTTCCAAACAAATTAAAGCATAAACAATAAACTAAATTAAAGCTACACAAATTGTAACATTACCATAATTAAAATGTAAAATCATAATTAAACACATAACAAGTACTTTTTTTTATTTTTTTTATTTAATGACAAATTTTAGCTAAAGTAAAAGACTAAAATTCTAGAAAAATTCGGCGAAAATCCTAAAATGTTAGCTCGACAGTTTTTGAGAAATTTTTAAATTTTTATGCAAAAATTAGGTGATTACAATGTGCTCGACTGAATATGCAACCATGGAACCGCTAAGTCCCTTGTGAGAATCCAATTCTGGTCAATCGTATCAGCATTCATCACCATTGCTTTGGCGACCCAACCGAGCGAATCCGGTGACGCGACTTGTATAGCGAAGAGCTTTCCGGAGTGAAACCTATCAAGTTCAACCTATGAATCCACATAAGGACGTTCTCAATCCAAAGTAAACTTTTTTTGGTCAAAACCTAGACTAAAGCTGCCTAATAGTGTAAGGAGATTAATCATGTAGTAAATCCCATACTCAGTTAAACCAAACCCCCAGTGGTAGCCTAATCGAAGAAGTTGAGCTAATACCTAAGCCCACCTTTTTTAAAAATCTCAACATTGGATAGAGCAGGTTTGAGACCTTCATCGCGAATTTCATGTGGGATATCCACAAAGGATACCAAAGATGGCCGTGGATCAATACAGGATCGAGAAGAAGGGACTGAATTTGAATAAAGCTTGGGTTGACGGGGTTTCTCTCAAGTTATTACAAAAATAGAAAAGGTCCAAATATTCCCTTAAATAATGCAATATTCGACAAATATGTCCTTCGTTAATATTTTATTCATATATGCCCTTGCCGTTATCATTTTGGTCCAAATATGCGATTCTTTAATAGTTTGGCTCGTTTAGGAGCAAATATGAACTATTCACAAAATAAAAAAGACATGTTTGGTCCATCTTCAATTCTTAAAAAAGTTTAAGTTTATGGTTTAATTTCTGTCACATCTCCCTTATTTTGCTCTTTCCCTTTCTCTTGAAAATGACTGAATATCCGAGTGTCTAATATGAATCTCCGTGGAGGTGTCACCATAGAGTAGGTGCACACCATTTTAGGGCGTAAGATCTTTTGAATGCTGGTAGACACTTTTCAAGTGTTCATAGACTGATTTAAGCTTCTTTTCATAGATGTGTTTTTTTACAAAAACAAAATCATAACTTTCATTTAAACAACAAAAGCTATTACATTACATAATAAACTTGCATGAACCGATTAATTTCCCAAAAAAATAAAATATATAAAAAATATAAAGTTTATTCCATTGCCACTACCTTCATAATTTGAGGAACTCAGCATTCAGTTATTTTTAAGAAAAGGAGAAAATAAAATGAAGAAAATAATTGAAAATTAAACCCTAAACTAAACCTATTCGCAATTGAAGATGGATCAAACATGCCCTTATAATTTGAGAATGGTTCATATTTACCCTTAGACGAGCCAAATTATTAAAAGATGGCATATTTGGACCAAAATGGTATCGATGATGGTATAAAATGAGCGGAACCATTAATGGAGGACACATATTTGTTACACTTTGCATAGTTTAAGGGCATACTTGGACCTTTTTCATTACCAAATTTAAGTTATTAGAAATGCAATAAAATGTTTGAATGCTAAAACCTCACGAAGGATATTGAAACATAAGCATAAGCTCATTCAAAGAATATGGTAGAATGAAGGGTTTTTTTTACACTATATACCCATAAAATTCAAAGTATATACACTACCCATGAAATTTAAAGTATTTACCTAACCTACTCATTTATTACTGTATACCTTTGTTATACCTTATGGGTGTATACCTTTAAGGTATACTGTATAAATAATAATATACAAATCTAGATATGAGTGTATACCTTTAAGGTATACTGCATAAATAACAATATACAAGTCTAGATGGGTAGAGCATGTAAATAGTTTATGGGTAAGGCTTGTAAATATGAAATTTATGGATAGAGGTAGGTAAATATTTTAATTTTGAAGGGTATTTTCGTAAACCTCCCTAGAATGAATGAGATCTTTTTACCCACAATCATAATTTTCGGATCTATTCTAATTTTAGGAATGGATAAATTCTTAATAGACCACACTTATATTTTTAATAGGCCTTATGCGCGAATATGAAACCGACTAATAAATTGTGGATACAAATTATCAATGGTTAAAAAGAGTCATAACCATTGGCTACTAATTGACAAAGAGACATTAAAGGTAAGGGTGTCGAAGATACAATTAGTATGATGAGATGATCACATATTTCAATAAAGGAAAACAAAAGGCGTGAAATGAAATTGAGTATTTTAAAAAAACTTCATTTTCAGTTGCCCGCACACACCACCATGCAAATCAAAATAATTAATTAATTTTTTACATAATCAAGAAATATTAACCTATAATTTTAATTTTTTTGCAAAGTATCTTATTGAAAATGAGATTGTAGACATTGAAATTTTATTGAATCAACTGATGTAGGGTAAACGAGCGGAAGCAAAAAAGTAAACACGATAACCAAGAAATAAGGGACAGAGAAGATCAGAAATAAAAGAAAGAAAGGACAATCGAATCAAACCATGATTTGAATATCGACGAGAGAGAAAGAAACTTGAACCAATCACGGGATCACACTAGGTTGATCCTCCATGGATTCCAAGTAGGAGATACATGAAGTCAAGCTTCAACAAGAATGGCCAAGCCTATTCTATCTTCTCAATTCTATCTTCAAAACTAGCTAACTAATCATCTAATGACCTAAGTGTAGTATTTACAGAGGTTCTACACTTCTAAATAAAGTCTAAAATAACCCCACAAGTTGGATGTAATAACAAAGACCACGTAGGGTCAAACTAGTAAATAATACTAGACTAAAATAGGATTCTCGTCTTGGTTTGACTGCAAAAGTAGGCGGAGCGCCTGGAATTGGCACGATTTTGGACAGTGGCTGCGTTGGGCGGAGTGCCCAGTCTTCCATGCAATGGGGCAGAGTGCCTAGTGTAGGTGGGCGGAGCACCCAGTGCTGGAGCCAACGCCTTGGTCTTCAAAATGCTCCTGAACTATTCCCCCAATGCTCATGACCTCTCGTCCTTTGCATCCTCCAATCCCAGCTCTTGATGGTAAGTGCTTTAAGCTCAATTTTTCCCGCATCATCCTCCTCTTCTTGAAAGGATTTCGTCCTCGAAATCAAACCATCAAGACCTACAACCAAAGACAAGAACAAGCCAAATATCCTACTACAATAGTAGGTTAGTGTAAGTAGTGTGGAAAACACACTCTTATGATATAACCAAGTATAAATGACAATGATAAAGTGCATGTTTCCAAAGAAAACATCAAGTACTTGGCATCCTCAATGGGTGCACTCAACACAAGATTCATCAAAGTGATCAATAGGGTAGGGAATATGCAAGATCAAGCCATCAAAATTCCTATGATCCCTAAGTCCAATAAGGACACACCAAAATTTCCCACTACAAAAGTAGGCAAGTCCAACAAAAGTGAGTGCACAGTGATGTGAAAATCACACTTTTGTGATAGAGCCAAGTATCAATACTAATAAAAAAGCTTATGCCTCCAAAGGAAACAACAAGTTCTTGGCTCAACAATGACAAGCACTCACTACCATAACAAGCAAAGAGATCACTAAGACATGGAACATGCAAGATTAAGCAACTAAGTTCCGTATGACCTCCAAGCTTATAGTCAAAACACCAAGCCTTCAATGCATTACTATCACAATATGACTCATTGCCTTTGGCATGCTCAACACCTAAAGTGTGATCAACATGTGGGGTGGAGTAAAAAAAATAGTTCAATTGGAAACTAACATCAATTACTCCACTCCCCTTCTTGGAAGCACTCTTACACACACCAAGAGTGACTTCCTCACCTCAAAATCCACCTCTAAGACAATATTCCTCACTAGGCAAACTCCCAAGAAATGTCTCCAAAATAGATTCTTCATCATTATAGCCCACACAATGAAGGTTAGGACTACTAGAAGATGGTCTAACACAACTAATACCAAGACCACTCATCATGCTTAGAGTTCCAAACAATGGACTGTCTATAGAGTCAAACTTTCCAAACATGGAGGTTTAAATCCAAACTCTTCTCCAGTTTGTTATACACCATCACCTCTTTGAAAATCCTCTTCAAACAAAAGGTTAGTGAAAACAAATCCACTACCCATCAAAGGTGAGGCATCCAAACTAGAGTCATCATCCACACTTCAGGAGTCATTGTCACGACCCTAAGATTTTACTAAAAATAATAAAAATAGGTTGCGGCTTAGGTGTTTTAAAGGTACGAATTATTTAGAGATTTTCGGAGTCGCCACTTGACATAGTTCAAAGGTGTGCCAAGTCACCAAAGAGGTACCTTAGAACACCTATGACTCGTTCAGTGGTCTGCGTCAGAGTTCCGGGTAAGGATCTCGATTGACTCTCGGGAAGGTGTTAGGCACCCTCGAGTCCTGTGCGAGCACAGTTGCTTTATTGGCGCTCTCCGGTTTTTATGTTTGTTTAATTGCCAAATTATTATTTGTTACGCTTTGATTTGGATGAAAGTCGCTTGTTCATTGACGAAAACTCTACTAAAGATTAACCGTGGACACGTCGTCCATTCGAATCTTGATGTAACTGAGTTTCGTGTAAACATTGAACCTTTGTTACACTTAGCTTAATTTAAATATTTTGCCCGTTCATTGATGGATACTCTATTGAAAATTAACCCCGAACACATGTCCGTTCGAATTTCCAATATAAATAAGTTCCATGTAAACATTTGAGCAAACTTAGTAATTAATAGTCTTGCTTCGGCCTATGATTTGCCTAATCTTGTATTTTGTCAGTTAAATCAAACTTATGTTCTATCTCTCAAATTCGTGAGAAAAATATAACTGACTATTTTTATTAGTTGGTATGGGCAAGTTTTCAGTGCTTCGACTCATTCACAAGTTTTCAGTGCTCCGACTCATTCACGACTGGTTAACTATTTCAAATTCTCAACCTTTAAGTAAAGTTACAAGAAGTTGATATTGAGCAGCCCCTCTCCTGCTTTTACAAGCCCGAATTGTTTACAATTTGATGTCC
>JBBBVM010000003.1:9159637-9413705 GCA_037355625.1 Petunia x hybrida | reverse complement strand
AGATTTACTCAATAAAATTGAAAATACACCCTGCACCAAAATTGCCCATAATTATAGGCATTTCTTTTCATCTGCTCCTACTTTTTTGGGATTACAACTACCCAATTACTAATTCTATTGTATGTCTTTTGTATGTCTTTTGTATGTCTATCGTATGGTGTATGTGTATAGTATGTATATTGTATGGCTATTGTATGTGTATTGTATGGCTATTGTATGACTATTGTATGTGTATTGTATAATTTGAAAAGTATACACTATGCCGCAATCCCGCAACAGAAGAAGTTAGCAACACAAAATAATTTTTCAACCCCAACTTCTTTGGAACCGCAACGACATCATGCGGAAAGTCGCGTAGCAAGCACAAAATGAGTAAGGATCCAACATTGGGACAATGTTGTGATGTGTGTTGAGGCTGTTGAATAGATGAGCACACTCAGGCGCAGAAATACAAGCAAACTAAATTGAAAAATCCACAAAGGTACAGACATTGTGATTCAACATAATTGCTGAAATACAAAAATCAGAGCCTTCAAACAAAGAGACGCAAAGCATTTTGTACATACAAACTTCCAAAAATTTTAATTACCTCAACTATCTCAAAATATGATAATTCTATTAACCCAAACAGCGTTAGTGAGGGTGGGAAATATCTCCACGCTGACACATATCCCCCTTTATTCTACGCGCTCTTGGTCGTGGTGGTATTATCACGTCGTGCACCGGAGGTGGGCCGCATTCAGTACCATAAATGGGAGTTACATTTTCAGTTGGGACATCTCCCTTGCAGACGGGGCATTCCCGTGCAGTTGATGTAGAATCAACGAAAGGTAACTGATAGAAGCATGGCCAGCAATACAGGTGCCCACAACAAGTCAAGATAGGTTCTATAGGCCGCATTTCCAGGCAAATTTTGCATTCGAAAGGACCACCCACACAGCTTTCTACCACCGCGTTGACACGTGGCACCTCACTATCTTCATTGCCAGCAGATATATTCTCAGTAGCGACAGTAGAATTTTGAGCTCGGGGACGGGCTATAGATAATAAATCCTCAACTTCTTGGAGTCTACTTAACATAGACTCAATATCTGAAACAGTAGATGGGGGGTCGGAGGGTTCTTGGTCCGCATGATCCATTGAAAACAACAGATCTGGCCAAACGTACGTACAGGAATATTTTTATTTTTAATTAGAGATATAAACTGCAATGTATGTACGCTTCAAAACGGTTTTTTGAGGTCTAGAACAAAAACCCCCACCCCCAAAATTCATAACCCTTTAGAAGTTTATTGTAAACTAACTAACAGCATATCGAACTAAATGCAAACAAAGGAAAAAATGATTATATACAATTTTAGGTGAAATATCCAGCTACCCACAAGTGGAAAACCAAGGTTCGAGTTTCGAAATCAATATACAATAGCTACGCTCTTGCAACCAAACAATCAGGACTAGAAAGCTCTGACACGAAAATGTCCATGGGGACCACAAAAAACCGCAACAATAACTAATAAACACAGATGGGTCAACAAACCCTATTAACACTACACCAAAAAAAAAAAAAAGTAGGCTGAGAGCTTACACTGGTTTAGACTCACCAATGCTTTTCCTGCCTAATTGATCTCAAATCTCAATAACGGGCTCTTGCCCAACAGATCCTTTGTGATTAGTTCTGTTCAAATTAAGCAGCATTGACAGAACGTTTTAGGGTATCGCTTTATATATATATATATATATAGAGCCAACCTACTAGGTAAAACGTGAAAGACTTTAGTCAAATATAATACAAAAGTATACTAATTAATGTGAGATACACGCTTAAGTCTTTTTAAATAAGTACTCTTTATCGGAATATTACTTAATTAATTAGTTTCTTGGAAGTTGGAAACGTCTGCAAAACCTCTGTATCCTGATCAAAATACATTGGTAGCACATGTTGTTATCCCGGGATTAACATAATCCGGGACTGTTAATCCCACCTCCTATATGGGATAGCTAATCCCACATTTTATGTGTAAAAGTGGTGCTAGCATTAACTGATACCTCAAACCAAACATGGGATAATAATAGTCCCAAACTTTATCTCGGGATTATAATCTTTATCCCGGCTACCAAACGATCCAATGTTCTGTTAGGGATATTCTAGATGGGAATACTATAATAGCTACTCCCTCCATTTATGTTTACTTGTCCACTTTCAGCTTTTCACTCCCACCATGAAAAAAAAAAAGAAAACTTAAACTTGACAAATATACCCTAATTAATGGGAAGAAAATTTAAAAAAAGTTCAAGGTATTTAATATCAAGGGTAAATTAGGAAGAATATAGCTAATTTTATCTTGAATTGCTAAAAGGACAAGTAAACATAGAATTTGGACTTGGTGAATTTGAATAAGTAAACATAAACGGAGGGAGTATATGATATGTTTGATAGATAAATCTCTTCCTCGACTTAATGTATAAATTTGTATGGACTACACCCTTAACAAATGATTTCATCGGCTGTGCATGTAAGTGATCTACATAGTACATACATGTATAAATCTATTCTAGTACTGTTGATTTGATATTCTTTAAATTGTGCTGAATTTCTAACAATCATTTCCGTTAATGTAAATCTTGGAGCAAATGAAAGACTACTTTTCAATACAATTTTATATCCCCCCAGTGACATTATATATTTGGTATAGAGAGCACAATGCTTTTGTCCGTTCCGTGGATGTTCTTTTACTTTTAATCATTTTTTCTTCTTACTCCATGTTGATTTTCTGATGTTTAAAAGTTGCAATAAAATAAACTTCTATAGAATTTTGTTTCCCCAGCTTATGAAATGATTATCGCATTCAGGAAAAATCAATTGACATCGTGCTTTTGTATAGAGTTGAACTGAACTCTACTTGGACTTGTGCCAATACAAATGAGGCAGGCAGCATTTCATTCTAACAAAAAAGTTCATTTTGTTGCGAGACTAATGAATACTATTTTCTGAATAAGTTCTTTTTTTGGTTGTATACCGGATAATGTCAGGAGGATTCCTTAATTACATTTAATTTTCTTATGATTTTTGGTATAAAATTGGTCACTTATCATTATAGATTGTCTCATCTTGAATAAGGGCTGGGGGAGATTTGTAAGGGCCAAAAATCTAAAGGCAGGAGATCATGTTAGCTTACGAACTCATTGAAACCACAGAAGATGTACTAGTAGTCTAGTACGTAGTAGATAAGCAAGCATTAAATTATATAAAGATATATTCATAAATAAATACTGTTCCATAAAGTAATATCCTTTTCGATTTTCGAAATCAAAGTGGATGAACTTTGACAACAATTTAAGATGATTTTTTTTCATCATATTGATATGGAAAGGGCCGTATGTAGCAGTACCTTTTGTATAGTTTGAATATGCTAATTTTTATTTGAAAATATTAATTCAATATAGTCTAATTTAGAATCAAGGATTAGTCTAATTGAATTTCGAGAAGTGAAAAGGTTCATAATTTTTAGAAAAAGAAGCTCTTAACATAATGTAGATAAAAATCGAAAATCACCATTAATTATAGCATGTAGATGAAAAAAATAACAAATCATCCCAAGTAATAACATACACCGATCCAAACAATCAGCCACTCACCTTTCTTTCTACAGGAGATCTCAGTATTACCAAAGATAAGTATGGTACCTTTTCAAATTCAAAAACTTTATCTTTTCGTTTATATAAGATATTCAAAACTCTTAGTTCAATCCTTAACAACTAAAAAAGAACAAATGCCTTTTGATTTGAACTTGAATTAAATATCATTACAAATACTGTCTTAATGTCCTATTTTCTAAGTTTTGTCCTAAGTCTTCTTTTTTTTTTTTTATATATATTCATAGATTATTCGAAATATACGTGCATCGCACGTGTCAGAACACTAGTTAGTATTATAATTTATAAACTCGGCTAATTTCCTATGATCTTCCTTTTCTGCGCTAATTTCCCATGAACCGTACTGCTTCGCCTATATATAAGGGTAGTGGTAGCTGAATCCAAATTCTTCTTATGGGAACACTTCATTCCTTGCAAATATTTCTCATGAAAAATACTGATTCCTTATCTTAAAAAGTGTTTGCCTTCGGTCCTGGTGTAAGATTCTAAAAACTACTCCCTCATTTAGATGTAAATCAAAAAATATGCACGTTTTCTTCGTCTGTTCTTCCATCCATGATTGGAAGACCGGAGTTCGCCAAGTCATGAAGTCGGATCGGGATCTTAATTACGCTCTTTGGATTGACTTCGATTAGTGTGTGCACCGATTACGGTGCACTCAACTCCTAAATTAGTGAAATGCTGTGATATTCCTCTTGTCATGCGGAGTTCTTGAACAAATGAATTCCAACTCCAAATAGTTGCTCTGTATTAGCTCATATTTTGGTTGCAAGGACACTTCTCTGGAAGGTCCCATATTTTCACGAGCTGTGCGTCCGCCATGGTTTTCTCTCTTCTGTCGGTTGATTAGAGAGACTTCAATGCAAGAGCAACCATCCAGATGAAGGTTATCATGCCACACAACCAGAACTTGGAGAACTTGATGATTATTCACTCCGTTCCAATTTATGTGGCAACATTTCCTTATTCGTCTGTACCAAAAGGAATGGCAGCATTTTAAATTTGGTAACAATTTAAATTTAAAATGACAGTTTTTCCATTACTGAAATGATTTACAACAACACAAATATTTTGACGTATTTTACACTGCAAGTTTCAAAAGTCTTCTTTTATTTCTTAAACTTTGTGCCGAGTCAACTATGACTCATAATATGGAACGGAGGGACTGAGGGAGTAATATTTTAGCTTTTATGAAATTCATAAAGGGTCTTCTTTGAGATTCATTGGCACTGTGTAGGCTGACATCCCCACTATCATGTAGGACATCCCAATTACCGTTTTGTCAAACATATTTATTTTCTTCTCTTTTATATTTTCCTTTTATCATTTAAGCTCATTTTTCACTTGCTTTATTCCACGAAGACCACCTTTAAAACCCAACAGGAGGTAAACTTTTGAAAAAGCTTTCCACAATGTGTTAGAACTGAAAATCAAAACCTTATTTCATTATTTTCGGCTATTAGTGCCAGATGTGGTTTTCATAAAGTTATTGGTTACTCTCACTCCTTCATTGTCCTAGGCTGACAATTGTAGGATCGTTTGGTTCCCCGATGTAAAGAATTATCACAGCTATTTTAATTAATAATGTACTTGTGTACTATCTTTATATTTGGCTTCGAAAATTTATAGTATAGACGTGAAGATTTAATTATAAAAAAAGAATAATTGTGGTCTCAATATACAGTTCACATAGATTGCTGAATGTATTGCTGATGTTTAGAGCCCGCTTATACAGTTATACTCCGTAGTTTGTATAGATGAACGTACCCATGCAAATTTGTTAAGGGAATTTGGTAGCCTTTAATTATCAAACAAATACTCCCTCCGTCTCAAATTAGTCGACACTTTCAAGTTTCAGACATTGTACGCCGAATGGCCCATTAAGAAAATCGATAATTATAGTATATGTTTTACTGTGTTATCCTTGTTTAAGATATGACTGAAATAATTTTTGAGAATATCTGAATAGTTAAGGGAAAGACCTAACAAAAATAGTCTTGAAATTCGTTGCTGTCAACTAAATTGGGACAAATGAATCCTACTAATGCGTCAACTAATTTGAGACGGAGGGATGAGAAAACAAAGTCACATGGACAGTATCCAAGTGCATGGACAGTATCATAGGATCTATTGATATTTAATGCATGCAACAAATAATAATGGACAAAAAATCCCAACCCCCAAATTGATACCCAAGTGTCTTATGGAAAAGTCTAAAAAGATATATGTGCTTTATAAGCTACTATTATGCTTACCCAAACAGTCTACATATCTGAGCCATAAGCCCATAAGTGGCTTTATAAGACACTGTTGAGAAGTTTGGATTTCGTAACTTATCTTTTTTGGGTTAATTTAAGCTAAAACGTGCTTATAAGCTCTTTGTTCTTTTAGTTACCAAAACACTCAAAAAGCAGTTAAGTGCTGATAAGTTAGGCGTGACCAAACGGGATCTTACTGTTTTACTCCATCCGTCCCAAGTTATAGGGAACATTTTTATTTTCGCCCTTTTATTTTTGTTCAACTTTATGGATGATTCTCAACCGCACAAATTACTATGGGTTTGTTATAAAAAGCAAGTTTCAAATATATTACATATTTCTTAAACTCCGTGTCAAGTCAAAGTACCTCACATAATACGAGAGGGAGGGAGTAGCATTTTATGCAACTTGTTGAAAAATTCACCTAACTAATCCTACAATGTTGCCCTCCTGCTACTACAACAAATCTTATCGAGAAATACTCCCTCCGTCCCATTGTAGTTGTCACATTCAGCTTTTTCACGCATATTAAGTAAAACAATTAAATAAAGTGTATATTTTACTATGTTACCCTTATTTAATGTTTGATTATTAACTTTGTTGGATTTTGATTTTTTAAATTATTAAGGGTATAGTTGGGACGAACTAGTAAATATAGCCTTGAAATCCTAAAAAGACAACCAATTTGGGACAAACCATTTCTCCTAAAGTGACAATTAATTTGGGGCGGAGGGAGTAATATATATATTTAGAACAAAAGAAAGAATTGAAGTATACTTATAACTACACGATGGTCTAACTTTCGATATATCATGGCCCATATGTCAAGTTAAACATGCAATGGTTAATGAAAAGGCGACGTCATAACTATAATTGCTTTGACGTTTACTCCCTCCGTCCCGAGTAAGTTGGCCTCTTTAAGTTTGACAACGCTCAACACACACCTCGGCTTGAGGTATGAACGGTCATCGCAATACAATTTACACAACTAGGAGTCGGGGTCGGATCCACAAGGAACAAAGTGATGTGATCATCCCAAATCCTCGCTAGCTTCACTATATATTCTACGCTTACTAATCTCTCTCGAGTCTTTAATTAGCAAAGTAGACATGTAACTTTAGTGTCATTATTCAAACTTACATCAACTATCCAAATGCAGCAATACAAATCATCCAAATGTTGCAATACAAATCAAAGAAATAAAGAAAGGGATAAATAATTGCTCATTAAAGTGCACCCAGTCTTCAATATCCAAGGATTGTTGATGATTCTTGCTCCCAAGTTGGAAAAGTAGCCAAAGATATGTAAACTATGGTAAACTATCTATTTGTAGTCCCAATGTAATTACCATATTTTCCCAAAATTATCCCTAGGGTAAAACAAAGAAATGGGTGATTTTTCGTCATATAGCCACTTTGGTAGTAAAAGTTGACCCGCAAGCAAGTTTTTCGATGCTCAACTTAGTCACTGTTTCACGCATAGGCACATTTCGGTTATGTTTCTGTCAGACTAGCCAGTTTTATCCTTTTTCTTCAACTTGATGTCTTTTTTACTTGTTTCTTCCATAGCTCTTCTCCAACATATTCAACCTACAAAATGCAACAAAACCATGATAAGTGCTCTTATTTAATCAATTTAATACAACAATAGCTCCGTATATGACAATTAAATATTTTCTGACAATACAGTTAATAAGTAGGGTTACGTGTGTAGCTGGAGAGGATTGGCAAAAATAGTCTTAAATTTGGAAGCGACAACTAATTTGTGACAAATGAAAATGAATCTTACTAAAGCGTCAACTAATTTGGTACGCAGGGAGTACAAATTATTGGTGCTAGTAATTAACTACTATTGATACAGTACAATATAATCGAATATACAAGGTACAAAAGAGGCCATCAAGACTCGATACATCAAATCTATTATCTTCTGTGTTCGTCCGTGTCATTTTGTATAGTATTGAAAGATCTTTCGTTCTCCTTTTTTTGAGGGATTTTCAGGAATCTTTACTGTGGTGTGGCCTGCATCAGATACCTGCCGATGATATCTAGAAAGGAGCGTCAGTGAGATTGCGTTAATGAGTATTGAAAGATCTTCCGTTCTCCTTTTTTGAGGGATTTGCAGGAATCTTTACTGTGTTGTGGCCTGCATCACACACCTGCTGATGAAAAGTAGAAAATAGTGTCAGTGAGATTGCGTTACTGAGTATTGAAAGATCATTAGTTTTCCTTTTTTGAGGGATTTGCATGAATCTTTACTGTGGTGTGGCCTGCATCACCCACATGCCGATGAAAAGAAGAAAGGGGCGTCAGTAAAAAAAAAATGGTCAGTTGCAGTGGCTAGGGTATTTACTTTCCGGATTTTCAACGTATACACATCGGCGAGAGCATGCACTTGTCTTGTTGATGCTTTACGAGTGGACGGCAACAGTAAAACTCAAGAAAAGCTATCTTCATAGGGATAGGGCAGGAGGTAAGATTTGCCTCGTTTAGGTCAAAAGTCGGGTTGAGGTAGCGTGTAAAAAAATTTCTCCATAGGGTTGGTGCGCATTCAATACGCAGGTAAGCATGCCAAATGAGTGAAACAGGAATTGGCCTGCGGAGCGCGTTGAATGGCAGGCATACTCAGCGGTAGCGTGAAAGTGTATTATTACTGGTTGGACTTTGTGCGTTAGGGTTTTTAGTTTCGAGGGCTTGCAGCCCCGTTAAATGTTTAGATCTGACATGCGAGGCTTGTCCATTGGGTGCTCATGAGATTGTGGGACGTCCGCAAAAAGTAAAAGTAAGTAACATTCAATACAAGACATGGGAGGGGTTCAAAGAATCAATGAATGCAAATCAGAACACCTAATTTATGACAGTATCATATCTCAAGAGGTGTAAGTGACTATCTAATGAAAGTAGATCTGATGGGGCTGGAAGGCAAGGTGTATGGTTAATTTGACTGTCCCATGTACTGTACTGCATTGTAATTATGATTACAACGTCTAATTTGATTGTTACTTTAAATATCATTGCGGTGGATGAAAATATAATGTGGATGGCCGTGTCGTTGTGGTGCATTCATCAAGTATTTATGTGGATAGCTATGGAAATTATAGTGGCATCCCGAAAATTCGTTCATTTGTGGTATTGATGATACTGATGAAATACATCAAAAAGCAAAACTTCAAGGCTAAACGACAATACATTAAATGTTGTTGTTGCCAAGTCCACACATTTAGGTGTGGCTTTAATCCCTCTAATTCCAAAGCACTATGCTCTGAACCCTAAATTGCGACCCACTGTAGCCTACACCGCTGAATTCACCACTCAATGCGTTTCCCTTGCATGCACTTTTCCGGTTATACGAAACATCTAATGGGGTCTAAAAAGGTAAGTAGGAAGGTTATTACTGTATTATTTGTTTAGTTGACATGATGGAGTTACAGTTGCCAAACTCCCGTGCACGAAAGATAGTGAAGACGACGATAACACAACGATCAGTACAATAAGTTTCACTGAAGACAGTACAACGAAAGTCGTTCAACTAAACCTTGCAGAAGGCAACCACGACAATACAGTAGGTTCATATAAGAACAACAAACAAAACCAAACGACCGAACAACTAAAACTACGTACCAAACGCGATAAAAATCATAGAGTGCCCTGACAAAGACATCGCACAAACTTAAAGCAGCAGGCAATAGCCTAGAGGGATAAACAAAAGATGCGGTTGGTGTCGTACAAGTTATGGTCTACATGACTGGATGGAATGAAATTTTCAAGCAACTCTAACAACTACAACCGCAATTTGGCAGCCACACTTGTGCATCTTGTCTTTCGAATTGATAAATTGGCTCCCATTATCTATCTGATGGCATAGATAAAGTTATGTCCAATTAGTTACTGTTACATATATTTGTTTCTAATTAGCAGGCAGTAATAATCTACGCACATATTGCACTCTAATTTATAAAACAATCCAACACATTCGACGACTAGACAAATCATTTTGCACCAAACACGGAACACGTGAGAACCAAATGTAACAACACAACAACTGACTTTATGTAGAAAATTAAAATATAAGGTTCCGATAAACATGAACATAAAACAGCCTTTAAGTAAAGGCTGTTAATTAAAAATAACCACGCCTAGTAAAAAGCACAAATTGTCCTATCCTGACCACCAAATTTCAACCTTTGTAAAATTATTTTTATGATGGCCTTCTTCTCAGTCTTTACCTCTTCCGTCCGACGCGCAATTCGACCCCCCTCAACTTGGAATAGATCATGCTGCGATGCATTTAGTTCAAAGACTGCCTCCTGAAGTTTGAGCTCCAACAGATGCACCCTTTCCAGCGCTTGGGTAACGCGTCCAACTTTTTCATGGAATAAAGCTTTATCCATCTGCATCAAAAAACATCATTAAATTATTGCCGAATTTACACAATATTTTTAAAGCCCATCCAACCGGAGGTGCATGAAACAGTAAAGAGCAAACAACTTGTTGTTCACCAATGAATGGCGATGCATTGGTAGAGTTGTCCATTTGTGAGCTTGATTATTCAATGAAACTGAACGAAAGTGAAAACAGAATATAGTGAAAAAAGAAGCAAGTTGTTGGGAAAAGCTAAAAGGAATCAGATTTATACTGTAGTAGGCACCGTTAGGACTATGAAAAGTCGCATATTTAAGTTAGCTTTAGCATTACAGATTACGAGGAGTCGGATTTAATTACCAAGGCGTTTTAATTTGTCAATTTTCCGTAAAAAATGGCACACATGCATGAAAAGTTCATGCATATTGAAAATTAAAGGCTTATAATATCATCGGACATACTTAAGCCAATATTCGTTCGCTTTTACAAATTAAAAGCGGAAGAATAAACATCAGCAATAATAAAGTAGACATTATCTATATTCCCTGAACTTTATCCACTATAGATATGGCACATATATATTTGAGTTGTAGTAGAGTTTACAGTACAAAATATATAGTTTAAGCCACTGTACATCCTTTTCAGGTTTTCAACTTACAGATGGGCGTGGTATGTCATAATTGGCTTGGATGCATGTTATGAGATTCGGCTGATCTCCAACAATGCACCAATTTTGACACCAAATGCCAAAATGGTGTAAAAAATGGTGCAAATTCAACTACAACAAGCACCATATTTTGTACCATTTTTTGCACCGTTTTGGTGTGATGAATAGTGTCGCACCAAATTTGGTGTGACACTATTCAGCACACTATTTATTATTTTATTATTATTTTATTATCATTATTGTTATTATTATTATTGTTATTGTTATTATTATTACTTAACCCATTCATTAAATATATTACATATATTTAATCATTTTTTAATATCTTCACAATATTAACTTTACATCGTAATTTTGCTATATAAATTTTTATAAATTATTTTTCGTAAAAGTTAATTTTATAACTATACTTTTAAAAAATACTAACCATTAAAAAGAGTGCAACTATAAAATATAAGATGTTGCTAAAAGTGAAAGTACATTGCACCAATTCAAGATGCTCGTGAAAGTCCAACTCCAACGGCTGAAATGGCAGTAAATGAAACCCAGCGATTTGTTAACTTTTAAGCTCGGCACGAAGAAATTAAATCCCAAAATGCTCATTATGAACTTCGCAATGCATTAATAGATCATCTATAGGAGCATACTAGAGGTGGAAGTTGAAGAAATTTGTTGTATCCGTTAATATGTATAATCTATAATGCTTTCCAATAATTATATTATTTAAAAATTTATGGTCTAAAATACTTTAATATTAGATGGTTATAAAATAAAGGAATATAAATTATATGTAATGAATATGTAAAAAAGAAATAAAAGATAAAATTTATTTAATAGAAAGAAGAAAACAAAATTTAAATAGAAGATAATAATATAATATGGCGGAGAGAGAAGAATATAAAAAGAATATTCTTTTTTTGGTGTAAAAAATGGTGTTATTGTTGGAGTAAATTTTGTGCTACACCATTTTGGTGTAAAATTTGGTAAAACTCAAATAAAGCTATACTCATAGGGATTAGGGAGGGACGGAAGATATCCCCTCGTTTAATTTCTAAAAAGTCGGATAGAGGTAGACTGTAACAAAATTTGTCCATAGGGTTGGTGTACATTCAATATGCAGATAAGGGTCAAACTGTATTAGAATAGGTTTTGTAGTTAAAGTTAAAGTAGACTCTGTTTGTTAGTATTATTATAAATAGGGGTGCTACCTCAATTATATTGAGTGGTCTAAAGAGTAGAAGTTCAGATCAATATTATTAGGTATAATTACACAGAGTATAACTTTATCTACTTTTGTTACAAAATATATAAATATTTTCAAAACTTACAAACAATAGCAACATTTTTGTTGTTTGCTACAAAAAATAGCATAATGTATTTAAAAAGAAAAGAAATATAATTTTAAAAAAAAGATAAATCTAATCCTGTATTTATGCACCCAAATCATGTTTAGATAGGTTTAAATCTTTTTACATTTAAAACCCATTTTCCCTCTCCCCTCAAAACCATCTATTAAAAATTGACAATAGGCATACGTAAAAAACAATAGCCATACAATACACAGATAATAGCCATACAATACACATACAATAGCCATGCGAGAGACATACAAAAGACTAACAATAGCCATACAATACACATACAATAGCCATACAATAGCCATACTATACACATACACCATACGATAGACATACAAATGACATACAATAGAATTAGTAATTGGGTAGTTGTAATCCCAAAAAGTAGGAACATATGAAAAGACATGCCTATAATTATGGGCGATTTTGGTGCATGGTGTATCTTCAATTTTATTGAATAAATCTATTTTTTTAATAACTTGTATATACAATGTTAAGAAAGTATTGCTATTCTTGAAAAGTGACATAATATTGCTATTTTATTGTAAACCTGCTATTATGTTTGTATATTTGTATAATTTAGCCTTATTATTAAGGGTCCGTAATATTAAAGATAGTTATTTTTATTTTTCTACATGATATTCTACAAGTTCATTCTTGAATATAAACTACTGGAAATTAATACCACACGTTAATTTAATTTATATTAAATGGTCGAATAGTAAAATGAAGTTTCCGTAAGACCATCTCCAACCTTGCACCATTTCTTGCACCAAATGCTATTTTGGTGCAAAAAAGGTGCAATGGAGCTCCAAGCCTCCAACTTTGCACTATTTTTTGCTTCATTTTGGTGCATGAATAGTGTCAGACCAAATTTGGTGCAACACTATTCACTTGCACCATTAAGGCCATCTCCAAGAAGCACACCAAATTTTACACCAAAATTGTGTAGCACCAAATTTACTCCAACAATAACACCATTTTTTACACCAAAAAGGAATATTCTTTTTATATTCTTCTCTCTCCTCCATATTATATTATTATCTTGTATTTAAATTTTATTTTCTTCTTTCCATTAAATAAATTTTATCTTTTATTTCTTTTTTACATATTCATTACATATAATTTATATTCCTTTATTATATAACCATCTAATATTAAAGTATTTTAAACCATAAAATTTTAAATAATATAATTATTTGAAAGCATTATAGATTATACATATTAACGGATAACTCAAAAAAGAAAAAGTGAAATCATTGAAATACAAGAAAATTAAATATATATTACATTACATTACGGTAAATTAAGTCTAAATACAACAAATTTCTTCAACTTCCACCTTTAGTATGCTCCCATAGATGATCTATTAATGCATTGCGAAGTTCATAATGAGCATTTTGGGATTTAATTTCTTTGTGCCGAGCTAAAAAGTTAACAAATCGCTGGGTTTCATTTACTGCCATTTCAACCGTTGGAGTTGGACTTTCACGAGCATCTTGAATTGGTGCACTAAGATCACGCTCATCTTCGATTATCATGTTGTGTAATATAATACATGTAGTCATTTTATCACGTAGCACTTCTTTCATCCAAAAACGTGACGGCCCTGCGAGTTGAATTGGTGCACTATTGAGAAAGCTGTACGAAATTTGAATGGATGTGTTCGGCAAGTTGAAAATTTGAATCCTAGTGGTGCATCTGATAAAGATATTGTGAGTATTTATTTTACATTTACATATACCTTTTTTAATACATTTACTTCCTATTTTACTTAATTTTTTGTTTAATATTGCAGTTAATACAGGCAAAAACTTTACTCATGCAAGATTCGAGTTTCAAAAAGGGTTTTAAATTTGATCATGTGTGGAATATGATGAAAGATTTTGGGAAGTTCAACGATGGAGATGAGGGAAGAAAAAAATCAAGGAATGATACCTTTGCTTATGTATCATCAGAGTCTGAGGCTCCTACTCCCGATTCTCCCATAGTATCATCTCCTAACTTATCATCATTTTCACTAAATTTAAATGAGGATGTTGCAAGTGGTTCCACATCTTTACAGCGACCTTCTGGGGTGAAGAAAGCAAAAATGAAGAGGAAAATGGATGAGAACTCCATCAAAATGGTCAATGATCATAATGCTCGGCTTGTTGCCTCAATGAACGAATCAAATGAGGCAAAAAATGAAGCCTCAAGAGCCCGATTGGAAGCTGCAGCAGTAAGAAGATATGCTGAAGAAAACAAAGTTTTGTTCATGGATATGAGTTATATTACCAATCCAGCTATTCGTGAACATATTTTACAAGAACAAACAAGAATATTGGAAAGAAGAAGTCAACAAATTCCACAGTCACAGCCACAGCCACAACCACAACCACAACCACAACCACAACCACAACAACCCTCTGCCCCATTCACCCCGTTCTTCAATGACTTTAATGTACCAGGAGACGGCCTACCTGATTACTAAATAGTTGTTTGTTATGTAATGTTGTTTCAATTTTATTGTATTTTAATTTAATGCATTTTAAATTATGATGTATTTTTAATTTTAAAATATTTTTATGTAATGTACTTTCACTTTTAGCAACATCTTATATTTTATAGTTGCACTCTTTTTTATGGTTAATATTTTTTAAAATTATAGTTATAAAATTAACTTTTACGAAAATTAACTTATAAAAATTATATACTAAAATTACGATGTAAAGTTAATGTTATGAAGATATTAAAAAATGATTAAATATAGGTAATATATTTAATTAAAGGGTTAACTAATAATAATAACAATAACAATAATAATAATAACAATAACAATAATAATAATGAAATAATAATAAAATAATAAATGGTGTGATGAATAGTGTCGCACCAAATTTGGTGCGACACTATTCATCACACCAAAATGGTGCAAAAAATGGTGCAAAAATGGTGTGCAAAATGGTGCTTGTTGGAGTGGAATTTGCACCATTTTTTACACCATTTTGGCATTTGGTGCATTGTTGGTGCATTTACTATTCAACATTATTTTATTATTATTTTTATTATTTAACACTTTTAATTTAACATATAAATTTTAGTTTTTACATTTACATTCCTAATATACCTATTCATCTACCCAATTACTATTCAATAATATTTTATTTTATTTTTTTTATGATATAACGCTTTTATTTGAACATATTTTAAATTTTAATTTTTACATTTAGATTCCTAATATACCTAATAAATTTTTATATAATATTTTATAATATTAATTTTACATCTTAATTTTGGAGTGTCTTACAATTTTATATCTTAATTATGGAGTGTCATAATATTTTATAATATTTACTTACAATTTATATTATTTAAAAATTAATGGTATAAAATAATTTGATATTAAATGGTTATATAACAATGGATTATGAATTACATCGATAAATATGTAAAAAAAAGAAAGAAAGGATTTGTTTTATGAAATTAAAAAATAAAATTTAAGTAAAAGTATAATATAATGTAACAGAGAGAAAAGAATATAAATGGAATATTCTTTTTTGGTGCAAAAAATAGTGCAATAGGTTGGAGTTAATTTGCACCATTTTGGTGCATGCAGTATTTTGGTGCAAAAAATGGTGCACAAGGTTGGAGAAAGGAGCAGAGTAGGGATCTTGGTTTTGTTAAAAGTCACAGCCATTAATTTTGTTACGTTATTGGGGAAATGGAGGGTGGGAAAAGTTAATGGAGATGAGGCTCACATATTAAAGGGATAATCGAACACTCCATCCGTCGCGGAGTATTTGTAACGATAACTTTTACGCGCCCCTAGGAATTATTAAAGAGGGATAATGACTTGTTTTTGTACCCTCTAACTTACGCCATCTGCTATATGTATATATATAGGTGTATCTTTTGATATATCCTTCTATCACATTCACTATCATACTATCTAACTTGAAGTCTTGAACTATGTGTGTGTGACCGAAGGAAATGTTATTTCTTTTTATATTGTACCTGTATTTTTTTTTTTGAAGAATATATACGGGTACAAACACATTATTCCAAGCACTAGTTCTGTCCACAGGCACATTGCGGAAGGTAAAATATTCACCCTAGGGTGATGAAGAACTCATTCGTTATCTGAATACACAATTTCGATTTTGCATCTGATTTCAACATTTCAGCTTGTCTGTCCAACTGTTGTGTCATTTTGGGTGGCCAGTAGCTTTGCTGTGCTGTATCTCTTCCCAGCAAACTCTAGGCAAATCCAATGGAGGTATCTCCATGAATAAAATATTTCCATAAAAATAATATTCTAGAATGTTTTGCCACAATATCCTTCACTTGAAAGTCAATTAAAGCATTATTTAAGGGAATCTTCTGGAATGGAGAATCCGAGTTTTTCTGAGTATGAATCCCCTGAGATGGAGAAACTGACACACCATGGTCTCAAAACTGATGTTGGAGTAACTTCCTTGACCATATCATTCACTAGAATGCCAGAGATTTCCTATGATATGCACTACAATAGATGGAAAAAGTTTCTTTTGAAGAGGGATTATCCACGATGTAAAGATAAGTTCTTAAAATCGCAAAGCAGATTTGAACATCTAACTCGGATGGTGAGGATATGATGTTTATCATTTTCATATGTTATGTAGCATATTATTGAATTTGTAATATTCATCTAATATAATCCATTCAGTCAATTTTAGTTGCGAAGGTTGACTTTTACTTTCACATGAAGTAATTGAATAAGTTTTCTTGTTCCCGAAATTGATATGATTTACAACTTCAACGGTAGTAGGACTGTAGGACATGGTATTCAAAAACCTAAAAATTTGGAACCTTTTGGTATTTGAAGTGATCAGATGCAAATCCATATTAGTAACTATCTTT
The DNA here is from genome assembly GCA_037355625.1 of Petunia x hybrida. Classification (NCBI taxonomy): domain Eukaryota; kingdom Viridiplantae; phylum Streptophyta; class Magnoliopsida; order Solanales; family Solanaceae; genus Petunia; species Petunia x hybrida. The sequence continues at coordinate 9,396,526 of JBBBVM010000003.1, read as the reverse complement.
TGAATATAACGACCAATTTTATTGGGTATTAGAAATCCATGCTTATTCAAGTTAGCTCATGTTTTCAAGAGTACGTATCTTTTAGTTAACGGGAACTTATCTTTAATGAAGTTTTTAAAATATAACAAAATTTACGATTTTATCCAACTTAAAAGTTAAAACAACTTACAAAGGGTAAAAAAGTCGGATGACATTTCAGTGATTTCACTAAGGCTTCGTGCTTTTATAATACTAGTACTAGTATAGTATTGTATAGAAGATAGATAGATAGTAATGGTTTAAAATAATGTGAAAATGTGAAATGTTACCTCAATCAGTACTTCATGAAGCTCGCAATCACGTGGATCAAATTAAGACGCCTAGTTTATTCCAGAATTCCACGCGTCATATTTTGATTAGTTTCCATCGATTTTCCCCACCTTTGTTGTTACTGCTTTGATAATTTCATTTCGCCGAATCACTTGGTAACCCTGCCCATGCCCTATTACCCTCTCTCTTGTGGCTATAAAAGAGCTTTCTCAATATATGTTTATTTCAAATTTTCACTCAGAAACATCCAAAATTCCTCTTATAAGGGAATACTCCCATTGTTAATGGATCCGACAAGCCGCCCTACAAAAATATTCAAACTTCAGCCTCGATTTTTATACATTTTATTTGAGCCATTCCCTCAATTTAGTATGTTGTTGATGTCTTGTACTTTCATTATATATACTTCTGATGAGCTAGTTCAATCCACACTGCGGAGGATGAAAGTTAAACTCTATGATGATGAAGAACTCATTTGTTATCTGACGATCTATGTTTTTGTTAATTCATTTTTATTTTCTATATCCTGCATCCTATGGGTGCTCTCCCATAGGCTCTTTGCCCAAAAGAATCACCATGTTCCAACACCTTTACCATGTTTATCCGTTGGAAAAGTGGTGCATCCAAGCTAAGGGAGAGTTGTTTCTTGATCACGTTGTTTGAAAGGAGGCCTTGGAGCATTTTGTTGCCGGGTTTTCTTGCATAAGCCGTAGGACAAACAACATATGTATTGCGTGGAAAGTACTCAAAATTGGTATTATCGTTTCGGATCGATCTTTCTGTTAAGATGTTGATTGGAGAAGAAAAGGAGGAAATTTCAGAAATATTAAGAATGAACCGACTCTCTTGATATAAAGGAAAGAATTAGTGCGTGTGACTCTTTAATTAGGGCATGTTGAAAGTCGCACCATTTAGAAGTACGAGGTGCAGTTTAGGGTTTTCACTGAACAAGGTTCGCGTAAAAGAAAAAAGATTCGGTAAAATAAAATAGGATGTTATTACTCCTCTTTGATATATCTTTTGGTTTCCTTTGGCTGTATAGAATGGATCTCTTACCTTATAAATTTTGATCATTGAGGCAATTACTTTTGTCATGGCATGTTGATGTTAATTAGTCAAGCTGAATCTTTGATCTAATATACAACGTACTTTCAGCCCAAAAAAAATTTGATCGTCTTATTATTTTTTTTTCTAGACAATCTTTTCATGAGGGTTAACGAAGTAACAGCGAAAATGAATATTTAGCACCCCTGAAAAATTAAATAAGTCGATTTGATTTATACTTGATCATATGGTACATGATAAATGAAGACGATCCACTGAACCGTGTCAATGCATTTGTACTAGGCTACTAGCTATGCTATAATGATATGACAAATTTCTAATTAGCTTTAATTTGAACAACATAAATTGGTCATTGATCACCAATTTTGGAAAAGTATCCCTGATCATATGAGCTTCTTGTTCATATGGTACACCGGTAAATGAAGACGATCCACTGATTAGTAACGTAGTATCTAATAAATGTATTAGTAGTAACTATGATATGTCGATATGACAAATTTCAAATTACCTTTAATTCGAACAACATAAATTTGTCATTGATCACCAATTTTGAAAAAGTATCCTTGATCTTATGAGCTTCTTGATCATATGGTACACTGATAACTGAAGACGATCCACTGAGTAGTAACGTATCTAGTAAATGTATTACTACTAATTATGATACATCGATATGACAAATTTCAAATTAGCTTTAACTCGAACAACATAAATTGGTCATTAATCACCAATTTTTGAAAAGCATACTTGATCATTATGTTATACTACTACTTGATAGTGCGAAATCTTATAATCCGGGTCCCACGATATTCTCCTCTTTTTAACCCTAACAAATTACTCTTCTTTTTCATTTTCTTTTAGCCACAACCCTAAATGTTGTCTGCTCTTCTTCCTTCTGTTTCCTCTCTAATTTTCTTATACCCCTCATTTTGGCCATGAAGAACTACAACAAGATGACCCTTTTCTGTGTTCACCTCACCGATTTTGTAGTTACATTGCCCTTTGAAATTTTATATTTTGCTCTAGAGTAAATTTTGAACTAATTGTCATTTTAATGTATATATTTGTTTTTTCGCAGATTCTTCCACTTGATATCCCTGGATGTCTTCCTCTTGAGGCAAAAACTGCCATTCTAGAGTGTAATAGGAAGGAATGGGTTATTGACCTTATGGGTGGAAGAGATATGTTAATCAAGGGGTGGGTAAAATTTGTAACAGAAAACAATCTGAAGACAGGCGATTATGTTAGTTTTACGCGTGTTGACAGTAGCGTTGACTCTGTGAAGTTTGATGTCTCTGGTTTTGACTCCAGTGATTTTGATCCCCCATATGGATCTTGTCATTCTTGTTGCCGAGACGATGAAGGAAGTGATGACGAAGGAAGTTCCAACGATCCCCCATGTGCAGGAACTGCTAGTGATCCAGTTATTATTTGATTAATGTATCGGTTGAAGTATTAGTTGTAGGAGGTTAAATGCCCTAATGGTTTGTTCTTAATTTCAGTATGTTGTTGGTCTGTATATGATGCTATGTTTTCAAGTAATTAGATGTTTCTATTTTTGAAATTATATTTTATAAGTAATGGAATGTATATTCATGTTTGCATTTCCTTTAATTCTGGTTATTGTATTATGTGAATAATTTGAACCATAAGGTAGAAGTTTTTCATATTCTCATATTGAATTTCTATGGACTGAACTTCAATCCTTATGCGAGAGAAGTTCAATCCCTTTGACCAATTTGAAATTAATGTTGAAATTAAAAAACCAAATTTGTAAAGCAATAATTTTGGTTATACTTTTACAAAAAATTTCAAACTACTGTAGTTTAAGTGTTGGATATTAACTTAACGTTCGGGATGGATTAGTGGGCTCACCTTGTAATCTAATGCGTTATTTGGCCTGTGGTTTATGTGGTTTATTTGTAAGTCGATACATAAAGATTTTGAAGGAAGAACTAACGAAATAAAGACATAATTAATTTGAAGCATTAGTTGTTACTTGTTAGCCATATCTTAGGGACACAAAATATTTCGGGTATCATATGATCATATGAATGTGTATAATACTCCATCTCAATTTTATATAAAATATTTGTTTTACTAACTATATTCTTTATATAGAAGTTGGCACTAAACAGAAAAGGTGGCCATTTTCGTTTAATATGCAACGAAAAAAGCTAGTTGAACGAAATACGTGCAATAAATTACCCAAGCTGAACATATGCAGGCGACATTTCTTAATAGTCTTTCCACAATTCATATATGAAAAATAAACGTTTTATTAATTTGCTTTTATCGTAACTAATGAAATGTACGAACTACTTTATCAGATGGTCCTTGCACTTCTTCAGATAAGAATAAGTGAGGTGTAATGATATGCCAGGCCTTCATTGCGCATGAACTGACCCCTATACCTAAAGGCTGCTTACAGTATACCACTGAATTACCCTTTCAATGCGTTCCTCTGCACCTCAAATTGCATACTTATCTACATATTCAATGCATACCAATCCTACGGACAGATTTTGTTACACTCTACCTCCAGAACAAGGGAATATATTGCATCCTTCCCTATCCATATGAGGATAGCTTTTCTTGGGTTTTATCATTGCAGCCGAATCTCAAAACATGCATCCAAGACTGCTAAAGGTCACGCCCATCTGTAAGTTGAAAACCTGAAAAGGATGTACAGTGGCCATTGCACTTGACCATTTCTTTGATGTGGAGTATTCAGGAAAGGAATCTCTTCTGACGACCCTTTCCTCTTTCCATTGGTATGCGGGTGATGGCAAGCGATGACAGGTTAGATTCGTGCATCTCCTGCGAAACATAGAACCCAATATCATTCCACAGTATACTAATGACTTCGACCACCACTGAAGCTTCGAGATTTGACAGATCGATTCTTGAAAGATTATCGGAACCAGCCTAGTTAATTTCACTGGACGAAGTTTGTGAAGAAAGGGCCAATTTGGTGAAGGAAGTGGACAAATTAGGGGCTTGCAATGCTACAAATTTATTGAAGATTAGTAAGTTAAGAGGCTAACTAAATTTAAACGGTGGAAGATGTATTTCTTATTGTCTTGGGCAGTTTTTTTTTGGTTTCATAGTAGCTAGGTTTATTTGATACAAATTGTTTATATATTTGAACGTTTAAATTTTTAATGTTTCGAGCATTTATCAATGGCGTTCCAACAGTCTAGTATTTTTGTCTTATATAATTCAAATTGATCATCATACGAATGTTCTAATACTGCAAACGGGATGTTCAGACTAATGCAAAACAATATTCATAAATATTCATTACATGGATTAAATTGTACGCCTGCCAAACGACAACACTTCAAAACACGACATTCAGAACAAACCGAAATTTTTTCTTTAATGACTATACTTAAAGGGAGATTATTTCTTCATGATTCCACATGCATGTGTGCCGCTGGAGGACGTGCTGGTGAAGGGTAGTTCTGGGGGTCAATCTTGAGTTCAACTTGAATACCTCGAAGCATACGCTTAATAAGATTCATATCCTCACGGAATTCATTGAAGCTAGTCCTTAATCGCGTCACTTGATCCTCCACATTTTCTATATATACTGCCAACTGATCAACATCTGAAGTCAAGGATGCAATATCTTCACGGATGACAACGCTCAACACACACCTCGGCTTGAGGTATGAACGGTCATCGCAATACAATTTACCCAACTAGGAGTCGGGGTCGAATCCACAAGGAACAAAGTGATGCGATCAAAGTAGTGGAGGAAATAAACCTATTTGACTAAGCCAAACTAGGATAAAAAGGTGATTAAATAATATTAACAACTACAAACTACACTAGAAAAGCAAGTAAATGTGTGATTAATGACCTTCTCACAACCAAGGAAGACAAGTTTGGAACCCAGGATGCGAATATAGCACGGGGTTTATATATTATGGCCGAGTCGTTATAATGTAATCCCTAGAATCCTCCCGGCCTAGAAGGGATTTACCTCAACGGCGCTCGTCAAAGCCATAGTTGAGCCTATAAAGCACTACCCATAACCCGAGGAAAGAAGACCTCTTCCGAGCGTAACTTCTTTTAGATGAGTTAGTCTATGAAATAGCCTATCAACCCAAATCCTCGCTAGCTTCACTATGCTACGCTAACTAATCTCTCCCGAGTCTTTAATTAGCAAAGTAGACATGTAACTTTAGTGTCATGAGCATTAAAGTTAAGCAACCAAAGCAATAGAAGCTAGATAATCAAAACCCATATATATAAATTCCTAGTTATGAATCATTCATATAATTATATCCAAAGTTACATCAACTATCCAAATGTAGCAATACAAATCAAAGAAATAAAGATAGGGATAAAGAAATTCTCATTAAAGTTCACCCAATCTTCTATCTCCAAGGATTGTTGATGATTCTTGCTCCCAAGTTGGAAAAGTAGCCAAAGATATGTAAACTATGATAAAACTATCTATTTGTAGTCCCAAAGCAATTACAATATTTTTTCCAAAATTATCCCTAAGTTAAAACAATGAAATAGCTGAATTTTCATCCCGTAGCCACCCTGGTACGGACGTTCACCAGATAGCCACTTTTTCGCAGCTCAGCTGAGTCACTGTTTCACTCATAGCCACTTTTCTGCTATGATTTTGACAGACTAGCCAGTTTTCTTCTTTTTCTTCAACTAGATTTCTTTTTGACTTTTTTTTTTCCATAACTCTTCTCCAACATATTCAACCTATAAAATGCAACAAAACCATAATAAGTGCACTTATTTCATCAATTTAACACAACAATAGCTCAAGTACAAGTATGTAATGTGTGGTATTTTAGCCACACATCAACGGACATGATCGATTTCAGTGAACCTACTATCACTTGGGACTCCACTATCATGTTCTGGTGTTCTTGGGTGCCTTATTCTTCGAGGCATTGTTGTTGTTTCGCCTTGTTGTTGTTGTTGTTGTTGTTGTTGTCTAAGATGTTGTTGTGCAGATGTTTATCATTTATAGAAGCCAGGCTTGGTGCCTTTTCGATTGCATATGTGATGATTTGAAGAGGTGTCTATTCATATTGAATGGTTAATTAGGGTTAGTACACGTGTTTTAATTGTGACCAGGAGGTGCCTAATCCTTGCCGTGGAAGTCATAACATCTTCATGGCGATACGAATCATCGTATACTCGTTCGATTAGTCTATTGTTAATGTTTGAAAATTATTTATATAGTTCCAGTAGTCTATTAGTAGAATTTTTTAAACAAATCATCATAAAACTAACGGCTAGCCCCTTCAATTCAAATCTGAAGCAAACAACGAATGCGTCACTTCAAAAAATAAAAATAAAGAATACATAATGGCCAGAGTTGGCAAGTGGCTTCAATAGTTCAATAGTTGCTACTCCCTCCGTCCCAAATTATTTGACACATTCAGCTATTGCTCGCCCAATAAGAAAATCAATAAAGAGAGTATGCATTTTACTATGTTACCCTTATTTAATGTTAAGGAGTAACTTTTTTGGAGAATTTTTGGAAAGAACTAATAAATTTAGTCTTGAAATTCTAAAGAGAGAACTAATTTAGGGCAAACGATTTCTCTTAAAGTGAAAACTAATTTGGGACGGAGGGAGTAATTCTTCAGACATTAATTTTACGACCCCTCATATTTTAAATCTCACCTATTGGTTAATATTGGAATTGTTCAAATACCGATGCCCCGACTAGTTTCGTATTACTAGCCATAATAGAGCAGGACTGTTTATACGGCACGATCTCCATATTGCGTCGCCTATATATAGGGGGTTGTGGTAGTTGTAGATTCCAAAATCTTCTTCTCGGAAACACTTCATTCAATCCAAATATTTGAGAATTTCATAAGTACTCCTTCATTCAGAACAACTCCTTCATTCAGAATGGATTTTGTATGAGAAATTTGTATATCAAATAATATGCACAGTTTCTTCCTGTATTATACTTATTCCATAAAAGATTGGTTGAACGGAGTCCCCAAAGTCATGAAGACTGATCGGGACCCTTATTGCGTTCTTCAGAATGACTTCAATTTAGTGTGTGAACTGAATACGGTGCGCTCAACACCTACCGCAACGAATGTTGTGATATTCCTCTTGTCATGCGCAGATTGTCTAAAACTCCATGACTGCAAAAATTCTCCCCTTAACAAGCTTCATTTCGTCAAATTAACGAAAATCTCAGGTTTCGATCCTGAGTTTGAGTTTAACCAGTTCCCTCTCTTTAGTTCAACATCAGTTGGAGTTTAACCGGTTCCCTCTATTTAGTTCAACATCAGTTGTGAAAATGAGCATTGTGGAGCATCCAAATGGGTACGCACACAAAGCAGTGGATGCAGCTAGGAAGCTGCTCCTGCTTCAGCCACCATCAGCGGTGTCTATAGATTTCTCAAGTGAAAGTGAAACATAAGTGTGGTAATTAGTTGCAGGGAATTGTATCATTATCCACGACATCGACATAAGAACAAGTCGCATCATTATCCATTGGTTGTTTCAAGGCCTTGAAAATATTAAATACGGGATAATTTTGCGAAAAATATTGTAATTATTTTGGGGACTACAAATAGAAGGTTTTACCATAGTATACAAAGTCGAAAGAATAAAAAGTCGGTATTGCGATAGGCCAGTGAGTATTTTCTCGCCTCGAATGCTCTCATGCGGAAGATGTTAGGGGGTCGTTGTGATCCTACGTTTTCATGGTTTGGTTAGTGCTTGCCAAAAACGAAGAGTTGTAATTTGATGACCTCCCAACCATATAGGCCAATTTGCATTGCCCTAAATTGAAGGTTAGGTTTTCTAGGTACCTCTTTTTTGTAACATTAATTAGGTTAATGTATCATCAGTACACGTCGAATGCGTAAGTTAATTTTTTGAAGAAGAATATTAAATCTCCCACTTCCCAGCTAGCTATCCTGGTCATATTACACGATCTGATGTTCGGGGACTCATCAGTTAGTACCTGATCATAAGATGAAGTAGAACTCGTTAAACTATCAAAGGAAGTTCTAATAAATAATCCTTTCAACCCACGTCTTAGTAATTGTTTGGTACGAATGACCTGTCCTTTCACGAGAGTTTTAACCAGCTACTGCACAGTAAATTGTGAGCTTGATGGGTAGGAGGTGCAAGATATGGGAGCTGGTCGTATCGTACATCATTGCAGCATTTACTACTCTCAACAAGCATCGGTGACATATGTTGATAACATGAAGGGGTGACATATGTTGGCAGAACAATTTGAAAAGGTTCCATTGGAATGGGTAGCAATCGTGATGTATAGCTAGTATTACATATCCCTTTAATCACAAGTTGGGCAAGGACAGTGGACCGCTGATAGTATATGGTCAATTGATAACTCATTCTATATCATGAAAGAAAATCAATTTAGGATCCAGCGCCAGTTAGGGACTTAGGGTTACTGTTTCCGTCTTTCTTTTCTTTTATGTATTACTCCCATCCCTTTGAGGAAAGGGCAAAACATTACTGGCAGCGTTCTGACATAATCAATAGTATTCCCCAACTATCCACCATCATACTCAATAAATAGGGCACTAGTGAAACGACCTCGGTCAGTCGTTTCGGAAGTTAGGACTCCGATTGGCATGCCGATAATTTTAAAATATTCATAATGTCCATTAGGACCTGTCTGTAAAATTTGAGCTGAATCAGATCTCGTTTGGTAGGCATCGGAAGAAGGTTTCAGTTTTTATTGGCGATAAATATTAAAAAGAGATTTTCGAGCTCGGTTTTTGCCGAATGAGCTCCGATTCGAAATCCGAAAGCGCCGTTAGGTTCGTATGATTATTTGTGATTTTTGTAAGCTTTCGAAAGTAAATTTCGATGTTGTTCGGCTAGTTTCCGCTAAAATGCCGAAAGTTAAATAATTTGACGTCTTTTCATTTAAATTCGCATCTTGAGTTTCAGGAGTCTGATTTGAGATCCGCCTTCACGAGTATGTTACATATATTTTGTATAACTTGTATGCAAAAGTTGGAATTATTTCGAATATCGTAGGGTACCGTTTTAATTTTTACCGTAACAGCGAATTTTAAAGAAAAGAAAAGAAAACAAAAGAGAAAATGACATGAAAATTAAACAATGGCGGTGGGTCCTTAGATATAGCTAAGGACCAGCAGAACTTAGAAATATGGAAAATGGTAAAGTGAAACGATTAACAGAGAGGAGAAAAGCGCAGAGGCTGAGAAAAAAATGCCAGAAAATGCGAAAAGGGGCCGGAGAAAAGTAGAATTTTCACCCCGAAACATTCAGGTAATTATGCTAATATATTATTTGAGTTTATTATGTGTGTTTGAATATATTTTGACGGTAAAACTAGGAATATTAGACATCGCCCTAATAACGTAAATTGATAGTTTGAAGGGTCAAATGGACCCTGATAATGGAATTGATTATATATTCGTACTCAGTGAGTTATGGGCAACTTATAAATGTAATTTATTTGGGGTTTGGTTATGTGGCCTTAAACCCTGTATATAGGCCTGGCCTGCGTATTGCGTATGCGAATAGGGTATCAGGTTCCTACCTGGATTGCCCTAAGATGTGAGGAATGAAGCCTTTAGCCTAATGTGATATATTTTTCTGCTTATTGAACACAGTGGGATCATTTGGCAGTGAATCCAAAGGACAAAGCGGTTATTGAGTGGTTGTACTAACTTTGTAACAAGGTAAGTGTTTATATCCATTTCTTTGGAGGTACCTGGCCTCGTGGATTTTCTACCACGTGTTCCTTACGTGTGTAGCTGCCGATAGGCGTACTCATTACGCCTTAGCTTTGAATTTACATTATATATTATATGTTATGTCCTATTGTTGGTATTGCAATGAGGATCTGAGCATTGTACCCTGGCTGTGAGTTGGCATCTACTTCCCGGTTGTCGATGAGAGTCCCGCGCCGGTGAAGGGTTATTATTGCATCACATTGCATTCATATGCAATATTTGTCATTCATATGCATTACATTGCATATCATATTGAGGGCAGGAGTATTCCGCCCCAAGAGCAGGAGTATTCCGCTCCATTGTATCATATTGAGGGCAGGAGTATTCCGCCCCAGGAGCAGGAGTATTCCACTCCATTGTATTATATCGGGTGCAGGAGTATTCCGCCCCAAGAGAGTGCAGGAGTATTCCGCCTCTGGTTTATATTATATCGGGTGCAGGAGTATTCCGCCCCAGGAGCAGGAGTATTCCGCTCCAGTTGGTTATCAGATTGGATTCCCCTCGAATGCAGGAGTATTCCGCTTCGAGATGGGACGACGGGCACATGTGACCCTTTGCATCATATTTCATTTCATTTCATCTCACTTCATTTCATTTCATTTCATCTCAATTCATACCATTGTGTAGACTTGCGGTACATGACTACTGTTCTGCTTATATGTGCATCGCTTATTAGTTGATATGTTTCTGTCTCGTATCCCCAGTTGAGTTTATGGTTTCATACGTGTTTCCGGTTGTTATCTGGCCCTGCCTTTTTATAATTTAAATAAAATGAATTTGGTCTATCTATTTCTTTTCTCCCTGACTAGCTACCCTATTCTTTGAGGTGGCTAGTCTGCCCCACTTATTGAGTCCTTTTGACTCACCCTTGTTTGTTGTTTGTTTCTTGTCTATCTATTTCGTTTCGGCAGGTTCGCTCCAGGATTGAGTTCGTCACGTTGTTCAGGAGCGAAGACGACTTCAGCTGTCAGGGTGAGCCAGCTTTATTCCGGATGGCCACCAGTTTATTGTTTATTATTTCAGTTGCATTCTGCTCCCTTCAGGAGGTATCTGTCTTCTTTTGTACTCTTAGATGTCTGGTCTGGATAGCCCTAAACCTAGTATGTTGGGTAGTCAGCTGTAATTTCTTTTGTACAGCTAGAGGTATCAGTATGTCTGTGTTTTTGTTTAAGTCTTGTCCTTATTTATGAATTATTATATTTATTTTCCTAATTTAATTGGTAAGGGTTCGCCCGACAGGTCTAGGGGAGGATGTCGGGTGCCCGCACGGCCTAGCCAGATTCCGGGTCGTGTCAACTAGCTACCCATCGGTTTCAATTTATTTGAAAATTTTTGCTTGTGCACGAAGTTTAATAAAGAAATTGCGACACTTGATTAGCTATGGTCTAAAGTAATTGAAGATGTTTGCGTGGATACATATCAATTCATTGAAGATAAAACAAAAAGTTTATTTTTCAAATTTAGGATGTAGTCATTCTTTTATAACGAATCAAAAAAGAAGAATATGAAGGTTCTAACAAATTGAAACGTACAGACGGAGTCGGGAGCACGTGCTTTACACAACGACTACATGATCACACACCTTAACTGGGACCAGCTAAAACGATGTCAATAGTTTCTTACGATGAAAAGCTTGCTCATTCACTGCACTGAATGTTGTAAATCAAGCGTGATTTAGCAGAAAAAATCATTAATTCTCCCTTTGGAAGTAGTAAAAAATGAACTTCACCATTAATATGAGGTGTCGATTGACATTGGCGGGTGAAATATTCTGCTGACAATTAAATCTAAATAAGGGAGTAGTAGTTTTTTAAGGGAAACGGTTGGTTAGCACCCATGATAGGCCAGGTGAATCTCGGTTGTAGATACTCCACTTTGCCCTAAACCTGCTCAAAAAATTTTCATGTTAATTAGATTATAGTTCGTACGTGCTCATTATCCTAAAAAAAAAGGTCATCTTATTTATATTCACGAGAACCCAACCATTACTACCCAGTCGAGAAGACAAAAACCAAGACACACCATCGGCCTCCTGAAAAAAATCTTTCATTCCCTGTTTTGCAGGATAAGAGTGAATCTTTTCCTGCAGAGTGTGGCATTGGAAAAGGAAGGAGCTGTCAGGTGAGTTTATTGACTGTTCCATATATCGTACTCCAATAAGTCAGAAGTGTAATGGCTAAGTTTGCAGCCACATTCAATTTGTGCAAGATGCAATGTATTGTCATTTAGTTTTCTTGCAGTTTTGTTTTCGATGTACTGCATGCTTTTGGGCAATCTCAATGGCAGTCATCTCGGCATTGCCACTCTACTTTCCACAACTATCTACGTCCATACTTACAGTAAGTGCACCACAACAACACGGCCATCCACATTCTATAAATAATTCGTGCTTACCATTGCAAAGAAAAAGGCCACCTTATTTATATCCTCAGGAAGTTTTTAAATATTACCCTGTTCAGAAGGCAAAAACAAGACGCGCAAACCTCACTTCACTTCGCGATCTATATAATCTCAGTTGCGAACTAAACTTTTTATTAGTAAACCGTTAATGAAATGGTTGAATGTTTTTTGTTGGCCAAAAATTTCTTCATAACATTATACTCCGCTACTACAACTTAAAAGTAACAACACTGCATTTTAGCCCGTTAGTAGAACTTAATGGAATGGAAACATCACCATAGTTGCTAATTGCATGTCCAATCAAAGGCTAGTTGATATAAAAACCGAAGGCAATTTTTTCCTTCTGATGATCAAAGAGGAGATGTAGTTGAGTAATGTTATATACCAATTCCGGTGTAGGACTTATAATCCAAGAATTTCAAATAAGGGAGTAAAACTGTCGTGGAAGTTCAAAACAAATCAATTGATTCCTTATTATTTTTCAACAAATTAAGGAAATTATGGTGAAAATCGTTAAAGTAAATAGGATAAGGTGCAATTCCCAAATACCCCCAATCGTCAAGGGTGCAAAGTCCAAATTGCACAATTTGGTGAATGGACACGTCTATTACTATATGTTATTTAATGGCACCTAATATGATATTGGCGGGAAATAAATTTTTTGTGTAGGGAAGTTCCGGTAATTAAAGACAGTGACGTTTTACATTTCACCTACAGCTCCCAAGGAAGGAACCTAGAGGCGTCAGCGAAGCAACAATGGAAGAACCTCTACAATTTGAGGTGCTAATGTCCAAATCATACATCAACATGGATGTTATGGTACTTCTCTTTAAACATATTGCACGATTTGTTATAACATAGAATTTTAAGATGTTACTACTATTTTTACTGTTTTGTCTAACTACAGCATCTACTGGAGAGAATCATTAAATTTATGCCGGATAAGGTAGAAGTTTGCGTTCTTCACGGTGATAGAGGATCTTGGCCAGTTGCAGTTGGTCGAAGTGAAGGTATCATTACTAAATTTACTTCTGGGTGGCGAAAATTCATTACGGACAATGATTTAGAGGAGGGAGATAGTGTGCTGTTTCGATTCTCTGAACGTGGGGATGCAATTGTGAGGTGGGAAGTTCGCATCATCCGCCGAGTGAATTACTATGATGTTTTATATAAGCCTCAAAGTGATGAAGGAACCTCATCAAACCCGTCCAATGTACTTAATTCTCATACCTGATTTTTTGTCATTTCTCTATACACTGGCTCCACTTGATTAGTTTAACGATATATGATTCAATTTTTTCAGGAAATGAACATGGAGGGTAATGAGGAAGTTGCTCGCTTTGAGAGTGTGAGTAAAGCGACAAATAATTTAGATCGCGAAGTTATTAGTCTGACAGGAGAGATTGCATCTTTGGTGGGTAGACTTGCATCTCTTAAAGAGAGTCTAAAAGGCAAGGAAGCAGAACAAAAACATGCAGAGGATTTGGTAAAGGCGGCAGAAAAAGCTGTGATAGACGACAAGGATTACCCCGTGATGATCTCGATTATTGACAACAGCATGTGGCTTATTAACTGAATGTATGTCTGTGAGATCAAAATCTACTAGTAGTAACCCTATTGATGCACATTTTTATTTGCTGGTTTTGTTATGTTGAGGTTTGGTTATACCTCCCGCGTTGTAAAATTTCACAGTGGTGCTTACCATTACAATGCATATTTTGCTACTACAACAATCTGCACTGTGGCCAGTTTAATTGTTTAGTGATATTGATATTACAAAAAGCTTAACTGCCAATTTTTACACAGTATAAGTTTGCTTATTGTGTTACCTACAATGATTAGTGCACATGGAAGAATTAAAACATAACGATTAGGGCGTCAATTGGGTGCACAATCCAAAATGATTGGGCATTTTGAACTGTGAATATAGTAATCCTTAAGAAAAAACTCAATATAATGTGCTTAATTGTGAAAGCGTAATTGGATCTTGATTGAAAAACACCCCGTAAGTATATTAAGCGTTTCTACGACTGGATTATACGCAAATCTGTTTGTTGACCAGATAATTTGTAAAGATTAAAATTCTGTAATTTGGATCAACAACAGTCACTATATTAAACAACATCATGATAATGCATTTAAGTACTGCTACACTGCTATATACTAATCAGCCATAATATGATAGGCCGGAGTTACTTCACCACCTAGGGTGGGGTCATCTTCATCCGGATCAGAACCCTTATGTAACAACCCAGCTAAGAGTTAAGTGTCCCACATCGGCATAAAACAGGAGTGATCCTGGGTATATAAGTTAACTAGCCTTACACCCTAATGACGCATTTTAGAGACGTGGGGGACTAGGCCTAAAGCGGACAATAACACTAGCGGGCTTGGGCTGTTATACCTAAAATACAGCCATCATCTTTGTTCAACTTCAGCAGTCGTTTACCCTTTTTGTATGAATTAGTTGG
Source organism: Petunia x hybrida (assembly GCA_037355625.1). Taxonomy (NCBI): domain Eukaryota; kingdom Viridiplantae; phylum Streptophyta; class Magnoliopsida; order Solanales; family Solanaceae; genus Petunia; species Petunia x hybrida. The sequence continues at coordinate 9,381,525 of JBBBVM010000003.1, read as the reverse complement.
TCATTGAAAACCCTAAATTGCACCTCGTAAAACTAAACTGTGCGACTTCCAACTTTCCCTATTGAAAGACCCCCCCCCCCCCCAACGACGCATTATTTCAATTTTATCAAGAGATATTCATTCATCCCTCTTTCAAAAAAAAAAAAACAAAAAAAAGATTCATCCATCTGTTCTACTCCATTCATTCCTTAAATACAGCATCATCTTTGTTCAACTTCAGCAGTCCGTTACCCTTTTTGTATGAATTAGTTGGTCATTGAAAAACCTAAATTGCACCTCGTAAAACTAAACAGGGCGGTTTCCAACTTTCCCTATTGAAAGACGCCCCAAACACGCATTATTTCATTTGTACCAAGAGATATTCATTCATCCCTCTTTCAAAAAAAAAAAAAAAAAAAAAAAATTCATCCATCTGTTAACTCTAATCATTCCTTAACAAAGAATTAGGAAAAAAAATGTCTATCGATTCTACTAATTCAAAGTACCATTTACCCGGTACAATCGTTTTTGTTAATAATCCTGTGAAAGTTGAATTAAGTTGGAAAGATGTTACAACTGATGACTTTGTAAGTTTTATTGATTAATAACATTTTTTATTTTTTTATTTAAAATAGCCTCTAATTAGTGTCGTTATTGATAATTGTTTCTGTGATAGATCTTTCCAAAACATGTGCTTAGCCGATTGCCTGATGAACCACTGCCGTTCGTGTTATTTGTGGGACAGATGAATACGACATGCGCCTGTTTGTTGAAAAAGGGTGTAAAAAGCTGGGCAATGGTTGGTTAGATTTTGTACTGGCCAACGACATCATGGTTTGTAAGTATTTATTTTTCCAGATCAAGGACAAGCTATGTGAAGGTCGATTAGTTTTCAATGTTCGCATAATGGGAAACCCTCCAAGTCCTGATGGTGGTGATTCTGATGATGAAGTATTATGTTCATCAAGTGATGGTTCTGATTATGCTGGCGAAGGAACCTCTGATGATCCGGTCCAAATTGATTAGATGTAAGGGTTAGGACAATGTTCGTCTAAGGTTTTTGTTGATATGTTATGTATTTTCAAGACGTTAACGTCTGGTTGTACTTAGTTTTTTAAGACTTTAATCTATGTTAAATATGTTGTTTCATGTATTTTAAGTATTGAATTTTTAATTTATGTTGAATGTATGTTTAATTTAGGCTGTTGTATATATTGTTTCATGTATAAGTTTGACTATTGTAAATAATAATGTCCCGTACTTATGCAAGAACTTATTTTGTCTAATGTAACAATTAAGTTGCAACTTACAATAACGACTATACATGGATTCATAAAAGACAAGAAGAGATGTTATGGAAGAAGAATATTCTACGCATTGTATGATGTAGCAACTGACATGGAAGGAGAATATATTCTTTGTTAGAATATGGGACAACCTGATTTGTTAGAATAGGAATGATGATACATGGAAGATTTCCGTTTCTTTTATGTGATTGTCAAAGATTTACTATAAGATGATGATTGTCAAAGATTTACTATAGGAATGATGATACGTGAAAGATTTGTTCTATGTCATTGTCAAATATTTATTTGACAAGTTATTTATTCTCAATTGATGCCAGTTGGCATGCATTCAAATGTGACAAAAAAATTATAGACTAAAAATGAGTTTAAATTTAACAACTACGAATCTGGGCAAACTTAATAAAAACATACATTAAATATAAACATAGTTAGTAACAGATCAACGAAAGTACATGCTACCAAAAACCATAGACCAAGTAATAAACCCTACAAAGGTAATCAAACTTCAGCCTCGCTTTTATATATTTTATTTGAGTCATTCCATCAATTTAGTATGTTGTTGATGTCTTCTACTGCCATGCACGCATCTGATGAACTACTAGTTCAATATGCATTTGCATAGGATGAAATGTAAACCCTATGAAGATATAGAACTCATGTGTTATCTGATGATCTAATGTTTTCTACAGTATTCTCTCCTTCACATGGCAAATCAGCAAGGTGTATCCTTTGTTTGCAGTTAGGAGGTTGCTTTAGCTTCGAATATTTAGATTTGAGTGGCGTGTTCAGGAGATTGCATGTAACGACCCTCAAATAGTCGTTACGGGATCCGGGACCTTGATTTGCGTGTCGACAGTCCCAAAAGCTCCGTTAGGTCATTTATGACCCGTCTGTGAAATCTGAGTCGAAACGGAGTCCGTTTGATAGGTTTTCGAGAAAAGGATCCGTTTATGAAATTCCGGAAAGGAATTTGGGGTTTCGATAGGTCGTTTTGAGTAAACGAACCCCGATGGAAAATCCAAGCGCACCGTTAGGTCCGTCTCGTCATTTATGATATGTAGCAACCTTCAAAATTGAAAACGGACCTCGTTTGATAGGACTTTTGATAAAGTCCCCGTTTCGGAAGTTTAAAAGAGTTAAAAGAGGTTTCCGAGCTCGATTTGAGCAAATGAGCTCCGATGAGAGATCCGAAAGTTCCGTTAGGTTCGTATAGTCATTTGTGACTTGTAGCAACTTTCGGAATTGGATTCCGAGGTCGTTTGGTTAAATTTCACTATTTTGGCGAAAGTCGAAAATTGAACCTTTGCCGTGGGACCCACTTTTTTGTAGTTCTGGAGCCGAATTGAGTTTCGTCTTGACGAGCATGTCACCCAAGTATTTTATGACTTGTGTGAAAAATTTTGAATAATTCCGAGCTTCGTAGGGTCCCGTTTTGCCCCTAAAACAGTAGAAAATCTAGTGCGACTTTTCTGTTCTGTTTTGGCGCAAACAGCCAGATAAAAGCTGATTTTTCGGCCAATCCGTAAGGAATTAGGAAAACCTCAAAACATGAAAGTTGTAGCCCTTTGAGTTTTGGTTCTAATGGCACCGTTTTCAGGTCATTTGGACATTCCTATCAAAAGTTATGAATTTTTCAAAAGAAGCTGTCAAAGAGGCAAAAACTGCTATAAAAAGGCCATTTCGGGCCATTTCGGTTCATAACTTATAAAAATCATTTGGTGAGCTCTTGAGGCGATTTTTGGGTATTTCTTGAAGACCCAATCATACTTACACTTAAGGTAAGCCCTTTCAATCTATCTTTATGTTGATTAACACAAGAATCAAAGGGTTGATTCTTGGAAATGGGTTAGAACCCTAGATTCTTAAGAATTGGGGAAAGACATCGAGCAAGGCTCGCATGTGGAATCTAAGTGTACTTTTGGACTCACGGGAGTGTGGGGAGTCCGGAAAAGTACATTTTGTAAATTTAGGGCTCGGCCTTACCCGGGGGCATTTTGGTAATTTTTACCCTAGGATGCCTATAGGCTTAAATAGCTATAATTGAGCACTCATATGTGCTATATCTTGTCTTAATAGACCTAGTGGAGAGTCCTTCGCGGACAAGGCGAGCGGGAAAGGAGATTCTTCCCGGCATTTGAGCCCGAATTTCGAGGTAAGTGAGACTTGACCTCTATTGTGCTTGTGGACTCTTCCTTCATGCTAGTATGCTTCATGTACGCATATATATACCTAACAATGGTTAGGATTAATGATGTGAATTACTTGCTATTATTGTTTGTTATAAATAGCGAGATTGTGACTCGACCGAGGTATGTGCCGGTCTAAACGCTACGTCGAGGTAGCTTAAATTTATATCGTAGTAACGCTTGCTACGCCATGCTTAGATAGCAAGAACTTGGCCGAGGATGTTGCCGGCATGTCATGATAAATGTCTTGCCGAGGATTTTGCCGGCTTTTGTATGATATTGGTACTTGATTTGTTCACGTGCCGGGTTGGGTAGTGCTGTCTATACGTAACCTTGGGTTGGACGACATGGGAGTAGGGATTGTACCCCCAAACTGTGGTCGGGTTAACCTTCGCCTTACGTTCAGCTAGCATAACCAACTTGGGTTACGGTGACTGTGAAATATTATCGTTATTAATATTTCTGTTATTATTTCTGTTATTGTTATTAATGTCGTGGATATTAATACTGTTAGATGGACACTTGACAGGGGGTGTGGTGTCGCCTATACTATGAGATGTGTCACACTTGACAGGGGGTGTGGTGTGGACACTTGATCTTTGAGATGTGACACACTTGACAGGGGGTGTGGTGTGGTCACTTGATTTATTGAGATACGACGCACTTGACAGGGGGTGTGGTGCGATCGTAGACAGATTTGAGATGAGCCAACGACTACGGGTCGTTGGTCTACTTATTCATGATTGTGATAGTGACTTGGGTCACGGTATATGGTTGATACTTAGTAGTGGTGTTGCTAGTCCATCGTAGGTCTAGGTTAGTCGGCACGGGAGTAGAGATTGGACCTCCAAACCGCCGCTGAGTTGACCTATGCCTTACGTTGGATGGGCATAATCCTTGAGACTTCTGGTTACTACTTGTGTGTATGGAATGTGTTATATCTATTTGTGATTTCACTACTTTATTGTATGATTACTATAGTATGTTGTTGCTTATGATGTATGTAGCGACTTGTCCTGCAAGGGTACCTTAGCGGGCCTGTCGGTGATCTTACTGGGCTTTGGCTCATAACTTACTCTGCTGCGTGCGCAGGTCCTTCATCCAGTCAGCAGCCCGGACGTTAGCGGTTCCCGAGGCTTCTGAGACTTTTGATTGAGGTGAGCCGACCACACAGACCGTGGCGGCATACCGCCGGAGTCACTTAGAGATAGGACTCAGATTTCTTTGATGTATATTCATACTTTATTGAGTCACTCTTAGAATGCTCCAATTCTTTTGTGGATATATTCTTTTGGACTTCACACTTTTATATTTATATATCCATTTATGATCTTTTCACATTATTGTTCTTTTCCGCATCTTGTTTCATTGGTTCGCCTAGGCAAATATTGTTTAGGTGCCATCACGAGCCCTTGGAAATTGGGTCGTGACAGTTTGGTATCAGAGCCCTAGGTTCTAATTCGAGTCCTAGGAGTCTTGGAGCAGTGTCTGAGTAGAGTCTTGCTTATGGGTATGTTGTCGACCATACTTATGAGCGAGAGGCTACAATGGCATGTTAGGAAATGTTTTCCCTTCGTTTCATCTCTATTCGTGCTGAGTAGCTTATATAGGTGCTGACCCTTTTTCGTGTATTGTATCAGATGGCGAGGACGCGAGCATCCTCAGCCAGGAGGGCTGCATCTTCTACACCCGCGTCTGCGGGAGAGCCATCAGCACCTACGCAGCCGCCAGCTGCTAAGAAGACTCGGGCAGGTCGCCCGTCAGCCACTAGGCAGGACACAGCTATCCCTGCGGTGTCCGCAGCGACTCTGTCAGCATCTATTCCCCCTGTGCCTGCTGTTGTGCCAGGCACCGTTGTGATCTCTTCAGAGGAGTATATGAGACTGATGGCCTTGTCTAGCCATCAGGTCCCTGTCAGAGATTATGTTGCGGCTCCTGTTTCGGCTCCTCAGCCGACCACACCTGTTATGAGCACGCCTACTTCTGAGGCTGCTCCTGATCATACTGCCCAGCCTTCTGCTTCTGCTCCTCAGGCAGGTCCTGTTATTTCTACTCCTCCTATGGGCACTGAGGAGGTTGCCAGGAGGATAGGGTCATTCATGAAGCTTCAGCCTCCAGAGTTCGACGGTACCTCAGCTACATGTACTGCCCAGAGGTACATTCAGAAGTGTGAGAAGATTTTGACAGTTCTTGGTACTAGAGACACCTTAGGGGTGCAGTGTGCTTCTTTCAGATTATCGGGAGATGCGGAGACATGGTGGGTCTCCATGATGCGGCAGAGGTCTAGTGACCTCCCTCCTTTGTCTTGGGCTGAGTTCGTGTCTATGTTCATGAGCAGGTTCATGCCCCAGAGTCAGCACGATGCTCAGAGGCACGAGTTTGAGGGGTTAAGGCTGGGAAACCTGTCTGTTTCAGAGTATGACACCAGGTTCTTGTGGTTGTCTCAGTTTGCGCCGGCTATGGTGGCTCAGGAGAGGGACAAGGTCCTCCGGTTTGTTGAGGGTCTTCATCCCCGCTTGCAGGTAGCTGTTGCCCCTGATATGGGCAACAAGTCATATTTTGAGATAGTTGATGTGGCGCGGCGGATGGAGGATATCTTCGCCAGGGCTGACGCGGAGAGGGCGGCCAAGAGGTCGCGTCAGTCTGGTGGGTATAGTGGATCCGCTCAGAGGGGTCAGGGTCATCAGGGCCATTCTCAGTCTAGGCCCCAGGCTGCTGCTTTGCCTGCCCAGGATTTTTCTTCAGAGACCCCGAGGCCTCAGTCATTGATGCAGCCCAAAGTGCTGATCAACCGAGGACACTTCAACCGAAGGCAGTGACTGATCAACCGAGGAGGCCAATCACTCGAAGCCAAGCCAAGCTGCTCCATGACATGCACGTCCAACTGGCTATATTGGGAAGAAGCATGTGTTCGGAAGGAGAATTGCAAAATGTTGAAACCGAGGGCTACATCTTCAAAATTGAGCCCGAGGACAAGGTTACCGAACAGCAGCTCTTGGCCCCGGGCAGCACAGAACCGAACACAACAACATGTGTTAAAGACAGCGCCCGATGAGGAGTGTGTTCGAGCAGACAATTGAGAACCGAAGCCAAGGCTTACCGAAGTCAAGACTGCCGAACACATTTTAGTTCAGCCCTGCGTGACTTATTTCTATTGGTCACTTGTGACCCTTTTACTAGTTTACCCTTAGTATTTCTTATATAAACCTTGTTTCCTTTCATTGTAAGTAGCTAGTTTTTGGATATTGATATTGAATGAAAGTGCCGAGCACATTTCTTGTCTCCGTCGTGAGCAAACCCCAGTGAGGGCTTTTATGGACTTGTGGCTTTCGGTTAATCCGATTGAACATTCCTCTTTGATCATTCAGTTTGCAAGAGGCAATGTTCTCTTGAGGATTGTTGCATAGTTAGGGTGATTCTTGTATCCCTTTCGATCGAGCTTTGAGACAGGTTCCTCACTGTTCTTTCGAAAGAAGCAAGTTTTGTCTTGCTTCTATCTTCTTCTTTAATTGTTCTTCTTCCGCGTTTGTGCTAAGCAACACCTTCGGGTTTTGCCTTGCACCATCTTGGTATCAGAGCACGGTTTGGGCTTGTTTCTTCAACCCCAAATCCTGTTCAAGTTATCTTTATTTTTCGTGCGTTGTGTCTTTGTTTTCCGTTTCGTGTTCTTGATTTGGTTTTGTCACTGTTGGTGTTGTTATCGTACAAAAAAAAAAAAAAAAAGTGTTGAAGAAAATTCAAAAATATTGTTTGATTGTTGGTTGTTTGGGAAAAAATAATCCTTGATTCTTAATCACCATTGTCCGCTGAATCCAACAAGTACCCGACGTACTGATTTTGTGACTAGGGTTTCTTGGTGAATTTTGGACTGTTTTCAGCTTCATTGGTGACTGGAAATCGAACCCCAGCTGTGTTGGTGGAGACCGATGAAGATTGGTGGTTCTTGAGTGATTTGGGTTTGTTTATTGCTTAAAATCGAAGTTCTTAAGTTTGAATCGTTGTCCGTACGCCGGAAAATTGTTACAAAGTTCGTAACGGTGTACGACACGATGAGCTGAATTCTTGGCTCGAAGAACTCGACTGAATTCCTCCGTTGTTACTGAGACCGGAGTTGAAAGCAACCCAGATCTTGTTAGAAATTGTGGTCAGTGAACCGAAGTTGAACCTTCCGTACGCCGGAGCAAGGTCACTGTTCCATTGAAGAAGAAGGGGTAAAAGTTTTAATATTAAAACCCCAGGTGAAAATTGTCGGCTGAGAAAAGGAAAGTGGATAAGGTAAAACCCTATCCGTACCAAGGAGGGACCACTTTTGTACGGGCAAGAGTGGGTGTGATCGAAAAAGATTCCAAAAAGGGAATCAAGGGGTAGATTCTCCTAGGTTCTCTCTTTCTTTCGTGTCCAAAATTCTAGTTGGTGGATCTCTTGAGTAATTGTTCTACTCGAGGTCGTACTAACTCTTTTGAGCTGATAGGAACTCGTGCGCAGGGGTGACCGAAGTCCAAACTTTCGTAGAAATTCTTTTGACTCCCCGAGCTCAGTTAAAAGCGTCCGTTCCATCGAGTCGAACATCACTTCACTCTTCCCGAAGAGACAGTGACTATTGTCGAACTTGAAGGATCTTAGAGGACCGATCAATTGGACGAGCCACTGTTAACAAGTCCTTGAGTGATCAAAAACCGAACCCATAAATTGAGTGGACCCGAGCGCCACCCATCAAAGGTGAGGGAGAGTGTGAGGTGATTTCTAACCTTAACATTGTTTGGTCTTTGACTTGTGCAGGTACCATGGCTGGAAATGGAGGTGATGGAAAAGGCATTGAAAGGCCCGAAGTGTCGCTAGCCGATCTCATGGCTGCGATACAAAGTGTCAGTGCTGAAGTGAGAGGAGTGAGTGTTCGAGTAGCTCAACTCGAACAAGGAAGCGCGTCCGTGGCCGTGCATGGGTCAGGCGCTGGAACGAGCCAATCCACTCCGATGAAGCCTGAGCTGTATGCTGAGCTTGTTCGACAACACCAGTTGACGAGTGAAGCAATGCGAAGAGAACTTAACTTGGGCAATCCCCAAGCGGGAAATCAAAACTTGGGCATTCCCCGAGGAGAGAGGTTACCACTTCCAAGGGCCCGAAGAGACCTTGGTGCTGTAACCGAAGAGGTTGGTGAAGAGGAATTTCCCGAGGACGAGTATGAACGTGAGTCGCCATTCGCTCAACGAAGGCAAGCTCACCGAGGTCGTGGAAATTTCCGAGGTCGAGGCCGAGGTGCAAATGTTGGGAGAAATATTGAGCGTGAGGCTGATGATCGAGAAGATGAGTATGTCGAACCCGTTCGTGGTGTTCGAGACTCAAATCTGAACAGTGTCAAGATCACTATTCCTCCCTTTAAAGGAACTAGTGATCCCGATGAGTACCTTGAATGGAAGCTTAAAATGGAGCGCATCTTTGAAACCAATGAGATGACCGATGAGAGGAAAGCTGCCCATGCCATTGCGTCGTTCGAAGCTTATGCGTCAACATGGTGAGAATCTGACAAGAGGCATAGAAGGAGAAATGACTATCCAGTAGTCAGTACGTGGCCGCAGTTGATGAGAGCTATGGATGGTAAGTATTTGAGTGCTAAGTACAGGCAAACTCAGATGCAAAAGCTATATGAGCTAAAACAAGGGTCCAAGTCAGTTCAAGAGTACCATGATGAATTTGAAAAGGTTCGATTGAATCTTGACCTGACCGAAGACGAAGAACAAGCCATTATCCGGTTCAAAAATGGCTTGACCAGGGATGTGTCCTCTCAGTTGAGACTCCACGTGTACCACACGTTGGAAGATTTGTTTGATGCTGCTACCGAAGCTGAAAAATTGGTGAAGGAAGAAAAGGCAAATCGGTATCGAGGAGTCACTACTACTACTCCTTTGAACCGAGGAAAAGAATGGAAGAGTCCTAACCAAACAAGTGCCAACGCTGTTCGAGATTCGAAGAGACCCTTCGAGAGGGGTGTGACCATTAACCAACCAAGAGAAGTGGGAGGTAAAGTTCAACTAAACTCTCCTAGTGCTTCAAATATTCAGTGTCATAAATGCAGAGGTTATGGTCACATGGCAAAAGAGTGTCCAACTCGCAAAGCTATGCTTCTGCTCGAAGATGGAACCGTCCATGAGCAAGCGAGTGACACCGAGGAGGAATTAATCGAGGAGACTGACCGAGCTGAAGGTGATGATGATCATGAGGCTGCTGAAGCTGATCATCCGGAAATGTTTCTTGTGGTTCGAAGGAATTTGAGCTGCATGACCCTTGAAGAAGAAGACAACCAAAGAGAAAACCTCTTTCATGCCCGATGTCGAGTGAGGGGAAAGGTGTGTTCGATGATCATTGACTCCGGTAGTTGTGTCAATGTAGTGAGCCAAACTTTGGTTTCAGAAATGGGATTACCAACGATGAAGCATCCCCACCCTTACAAATTACAATAGCTGAATGAGTGTGGAGAATTGAGGGTTGTCAAACAAGTGTGGATCAAGTTTAGAATCGGTGAGTATCAAGATGAGATGGTATTCGATGTGGTGCCGATGCAAGCTTGTCATTTGCTATTGGGTCGACCGTGGCAATATGACTGAACAGCTGTTCACAATGGCAGATCCAACACTTACACTCTAAAGCTCGATGGGAAGAGTTTTATACTCAAGCCTTTGTCTCCAAAGCAAGTCTCCGAGGACTATAAACGGATGAAAGAACTGAAAGAAGCGGCCAAAGCTAAGCTTCCGATGGGAGCAAAATTGGGGGCCGAAGAGACAAACTCACCGACTGAGGAGAAAGGGATCTGTGCAATTATGCAACCCGGTGAGATCTTACGAGGCAACGACCACGGTCAGATGATGATTTGCCTCGTGCACAAGGGTATTCTTCTAAACTCTAATGATGATTTTTCTAACAATAACCCTTTGCCTAGTGTTGTACAAAGTGTTTTGCAGGACTTCGAGGACATGTTTCCCGAGGAAATGCCAGGTGGGTTGCCTCCGTTGAGAGGAATCGAGCACCAAATTGACTTCATGCCGGGATCTCAAATCCCCAACAAACCTGCATACCGGTGTAATCCCGAAGACACCAAAGAGCTCCAAAGGCAGGTTGATGAATTGCTGAACAAGGGCCTCGTTCGTGAGAGCTTGAGTCCTTGCGCCGTTCCTGTTATCCTTGTCCCAAAGAAAGATGGAACATGGCGAATGTGCGTTGACTGTAGAGCAGTCAACAAAATAACGGTAAAGTATCGTCATCCTATCCCTCGATTAGATGACATGCTAGATGAATTAAGTGGTTCTTCATGCTTTTCAAAGATCGACCTCAGGACCGGTTACCATCAGATCCGAATGAAACCCGGAGACGAGTGGAAAACCGCATTCAAGACCAAATTCGGTCTCTATGAATGGTTGGTAATGCCATTTGGCTTATCCAATGCCCCGAGCACATTCATGCGATTGATGAACCATGTGCTCAAACCGTTCATAAACAAGTTCGTTGTCGTTTATTTCGATGACATACTTGTTTATAGTCGAACCATGGATGAACATGTCGAACACCTAAGGCTTGTGCTTGAAAAGCTTCGAGAAGAGAAGTTATATGCTAACTTCAAAAAGTGTGCCTTCGGTGTCGATCGTGTAGTCTTTCTAGGATTCGTTGTCAGTGCTAATGGTGTCGAAGTCGATGAATCAAAAGTCGAAGCCATCAAAGATTGGCCAACTCCAACCTCGGTATCACAAGTTCGTAGCTTCCATGGCTTAGCTAGCTTTTACCGAAGGTTTGTTCGCGACTTTAGCACCGTGGCAGCTCCTTTGACCGAGCTGGTTAAGAAAGACAATCCATTTGTGTGGGGAGAGTCCCAAGAAAGGGCTTTCCAAGAGTTGAAACGGAGGCTTTGTTCTGCCCCGTTGTTGCAACTCCCTGACTTCGGCAAAGCATTCGAAGTCGAGTGTGATGCGTCTGGAGTTAGGATCGGAGGAGTGCTGATGCAAGAATCGAAGCCGATCGCTTACTTTAGCGAAAAGCTTAAGGGTGCAACTTTGAATTACTCAACCTATGATAAAGAGTTGTATGCCCTCGTTCGAGCACTCGCCCATTGGCAGCATTATTTGTGGCCTCGAGAATTTGTGATCAAAAGCGATCATGAGTCCTTGAAGCATCTCCGAGGACAGGAGAAATTGAACCGAAGACATGCCAAGTGGGTTGAATTCATTGAGAGCTTTCCCTATGTAATTCATTACAAAAAGGGAAAAGACAATGTTGTGGCCGATGCGCTATCAAGGAAATTTGCTTTAGCGACCACTCTCGCCTCTAGGCTCATGGGATTTGAAAGCATCAAGTCGATGTACGAAGACGATCCCAAGCTAAAATGTGTTCGAGACGCAATCTTGAGTGGCCGAAGAGTTGAGAAATATCAGTGGCACGATGGCTACCTCTTCAAGAATGGGAGGGTTTGTGTGCCAGTGTCATCGTGGAGAGAGCTCTTAGTTCGAGAAGCTCACTCCGGTGGACTGATGGGACACTTCGGTGTCGACAAAACTCTTGGTATCTTGACCGAGCAGTTCCATTGGCCCAAAATGCGACGAGATGTGGAAAAGCTTTGCAACGCTTGTCCCGTTTGCAAGAAAGCTAAATCGAAGTCCAACCCTCATGGTTTGTACACCCCGTTGCCTGTGCCTGATCGACCTTGGGTTGATATATCCATGGACTTTGTCTTGGGGTTACCGAGGTCAGGGGGAGGACATGATAGCATCTTCGTTGTGGTTGATCGATTTTCGAAAATGGCTCACTTTATTCCTTGCAAGAAGTGTGATGATGCACAGCATGTAGCTACATTATTTGTTTCTAATGTGTTGAAATTGCATGGTGTCCCTCGTACCATTGTGAGTGATCGAGATACAAAATTCTTGAGTCACTTTTGGAAGTGTCTATGGGGTGCCCTCGGCACCAAACTACTTTTCTCGATGTCTCACCATCCTCAGACTGATGGACAGACCGAAGTAGTTAACCGAACCTTGGGATCTTTGCTTCGGGCAATGACCAAAGGAAAGGTTGGAAACTGGGCTGATCGTTTGCCCATGATGGAGTCTGCATACAATCGAACGGTGCATCGAATGATTAACATGACCCCGTTCGAGTGTGTGTATGGATTCAACCCTTTAATTCCACTGGATCTAACCCCTTTGCCTCGAGAAGTTGTTATTGATTTTGTAGGTACTCACCGAGCCAAAGCTCTGCTCGAGTTGCATGCCAAGACAAAGAAGAACCTCGAGGAAGCCTATGCAAAGGTTGCCTTGAAGAAAAACAAGGGGCGAAAGAAGCTGGAATTAAAGAAGGGAGATTGGGTTTGGGTTCACTTCCGAAAGGAACGTTTCCCGAACCTAAGGAAAGGGAAGTTGGCTCCTCGAGGGGATGGTCCATTTCAAGTGCTGAGCAAAATAAACAACAATGCTTATGTCATCGACCTCCCAGTTGAGTATAATGTGTCCAACACCTTCAATGTTACTGATTTGACTCCTTGTGTTGTAGGCCAAATATCAGAAGCAGAGGATGAATCGATTTCGAGGACGAAATCCTCTCAAGAAGGGGAGGATGATGCAGCCCAAAGTGCTGATCAACCGAGGACACTTCAACCGAAGGCAGTGACTGATCAACCGAGGAGGCCAATCACTCGAAGCCAAGCCAAGCTGCTCCATGACATGCACGTCCAACTGGCTATATTGGGAAGAAGCATGTGTTCGGAAGGAGAATTGCAAAATGTTGAAACCGAGGGCTACATCTTCAAAATTGAGCCCGAGGACAAGGTTACCGAACAGCAGCTCTTGGCCCCGGGCAGCACAGAACCGAACACAACAACATGTGTTAAAGAAAGCGCCCGATGAGGAGTGTGTTCGAGCAGACAATTGAGAACCGAAGCCAAGGCTTACTGAAGTCAAGACTGCCGAACACATTTTAGTTCAGCCCTGCGTGACTTATTTCCCTTTTACTAGTTTACCCTTAGTATTTCTTATATAAACCTTGTTTCCTTTCATTGTAAGTAGCTAGTTTTTGGATATTGATATTGAATGAAAGTGCCGAGCACATTTCTTGTCTCCGTCGTGAGCAAACCCCGGTGAGGGCTTTTATGGACTTGTGGCTTTCGGTTAATCCGATTGAACATTCCTCTTTGATCATTCAGTTTGCAAGAGGCAATGTTCTCTTGAGGATTGTTGCATAGTTAGGGTGATTCTTGTATCCCTTTCGATCGAGCTTTGAGACAGGTTCCTCACTGTTCTTTCGAAAGAAGCAAGTTTTGTCTTGCTTCTATCTTCTTCTTTAATTGTTCTTCTTCCGCGTTTGTGCTAAGCAACACCTTCGGGTTTTGCCTTGCACCAGTCATCCCAGAGGCGGGGTGGCTCTTCGCAGTCTGGTCCGCCGCAGTGCGGGAGGTGCCATCAGAGGCATCATGGGAGGTGTTCGTCTGGAGGTGGTCGTGGCAGAGGTGGTAGAGGCGGTAGAGGAGGTAGAGGTGATGGATGTTTTGAGTGTGGGTCTCCAGAGCACTATGTCAGGAGTTGCCCTTATGTTTCATCAGGTCACCAGGGATCCGCAGCTATGGTACCATCTGGTCCTCAGGCCGCCAGGCCCGTTTCTCAGATTCCTCCTAGACAGCAGTCTCAGAGAGCTCCGGGTTCAGGAGGCTCGGCGCAGGTCTATGCTATGACTCGTCAGGATGCTGAGGCATCCAATGATGTCATCACAGGTATTATTTCTGTCTGTGGCCGCGATGCTTATGCTCTTATTGATCCGGGGTCTACCTATTCGTATGTGTCGCCGGGATTTGCCCCTTGCTTGGGCAGGGATCTGGTCTTCTTAGATGATCCCTTTATGGTTGCCACCCCTGTCGGGTCTTCTATATGTGTAGATAGGGGTTATCGGCAGTGTATGATCTCCATCTGTGGTGTAGAGTCCTTAGTGGACCTGATGCTGCTCGATATGTCTGATTTCGATGTCATTATGGGCATGGATTGGCTGGCTTCCTGTCATGCGACTTTGGATTGCCATGCCAAGTCCGTGACGATCGGGGCAGAGGGTGAGTCTCGGGTTGTATGGAGAGGTTCCAGACCTTCTCCGAAGAGTAGGATCATTTCTTTCTTGGAGGCGCAGAGGATGATATCTAGTGGGTGCGAGGGATATATTGCTTCAGTTCGAGATGTCCGGGCAGAGGAGTTATCCCTTGATAGAGTTCCGGTTGTTTGTGAGTATCCGGATGTGTTTCCTGATGATTTGCCGGGTTTGCCGCCTATGCGGGAGATAGAGTTTTGCATTGATCTATTGCCAGGCACTCAGCCTAAATCTATTCCCCCGTATCGTATGGCTCCTGTTGAGTTAAGGGAGCTGAAGGAGCAGATTCAGGATTTGCTCGATAAGGGCTTCATTAGGCCCAGTGTGTCTCCATGGGGTGCCCCGGTATTATTTGTGAAGAAGAAGGATGGCTCTATGCGGATGTTTATTGATTACCGGCAGCTGAATAAGGTTACTATCAAGAATAGGTATCCTTTGCCGCGTATTGATGATTTGTTTGATCGGCTTCAGGGTGCTACCTTTTTCTCGAAGATTGATTTGAGGTCGGGGTATCATCAGTTGAGGATTCGGTCCGAGGACGTTTCCAAGACTGCTTTTCGTACCCGATATGGCCACTATGAGTTTCTGGTGATGTCTTTCGGGCTTACGAATGCCCCAGCTGCTTTCATGGATCTGATGAACAGAGTGTTCAAGGCCTACCTTGACTCCTTCGTCATTGTGTTTATCGATGATATCTTGGTTTATTCGAGGAGCATGAGCAGCATTTGAGAGTTGTTCTTCGGACTCTGAGGGATCAGCAGTTGTATGCCAAATTCTCCAAGTGTGAATTTTGGCTCAGTTCTGTATCTTTCCTAGGTCACGTGGTGACCAAGGATGGGGTGTGTGTTGATCCGAAGAAGATAGAGGCCGTTCAGAGTTGGCCTAGGCCTACTTCTCCTACAGAGATTCGGAGTTTCTTAGGCTTGGCAGGTTATTATCGGCGGTTCGTCGAGGGGTTTTCTTCTATTTCAGCACCTCTGACGAAGTTGACCCAGAAGAATGTTCCTTTCCTGTGGTCCGATGCCTGTGAGTCTAGCTTTCAGAAGCTTAAGACTCTGTTGACTTCAGCGCCAGTGTTGGCCTTGCCTAGTGGATCCGGGGGATTCACCGTATATTGTGATGCTTCGGGTGTTGGCCTGGGTAGTGTTCTGATGCAGGAGGGTAAGGTGATAGCTTATGCCTCGAGACAGCTGAAGGTCCATGAGAAGAATTATCTTGTCCATGATTTGGAGCTGTTAGCTGTCGTGTTTGCACTGAAGTTATGGAGGCACTATCTTTATGGCGAGCCATGTGAGATATTCACCGATCATAAGAGTCTCCAGTACTTGTTCACTCAGAAGGACTTGAACGGGAGACAGCGCCGCTGGTTAGAGCTGCTGAAGGATTATGATCTTTCTATCCGGTATCATCCTGGAAAGGCTAATGTTGTAGCCGATGCCTTGAGTAGGAAGTCCATGGGTAGCCTCGCCTATCTTGATGCTGATATGAGGCCGTTGGCCCGTGAGTTGCGGGCTTTGTCCATTAGTGGGGTTCGGTTTGATGATTCTGTTCCAGGCCGGGTGCTTGCATATGTGGGGTCTCAGTCGTCTTTTGCTTCCCAGATTCGGGAAAGGCAGTTCGAGGATCCTTATCTGAGAGATCTCCGGGACAGGGTCCTGAGTGGGGGAGTGTCCTCGTTCGTGATTGGTGATGATGGTGCTTTGCGGCTTAACGGCCGGGTATGTGTTCCAGCCATTGTGGAGCTGAGGCAGATGATTTTGGCAGAGGCTCACAGTTCGAGATATTCCATCCATCCGGGTACTGCGAAGATGTATCATGATCTTCGAGAGCTGTATTGGTGGAAAGGGATGAAGAGGGATGTTGCTGATTATGTATCTCGGTGTTTGAATTGCCAGCAGGTGAAGTATGAGCACCGGAGGCCAGCCGGGGTGACCCAGTCTATGCCCATTCCCGAGTGGAAGTGGGAGCAGATCACTATGGATTTCGTAGTTGGTTTGCCGCTGACCGTGGGTAAGCATGATTCGGTGTGGGTAGTAGTTGATCGACTGACGAAGTCGGCTCACTTCATTCCAGTGAGGACTACTTATACCTCGGAGCGTCTGGCTCGTATCTTCATTGAGCAGATTGTGAGATTGCATGGTGCTCCTGTTTCTATCATTTCTGACCGAGGTGCTCAGTTCACAGCTCAGTTTTGGAGATCTTTTCAGAGAGAGCTGGGTACTCGGGTCGATCTCAGCACTGCATTTCACCCGCAGACTGATGGCCAGTCTGAGCGGACCATTCAGATCCTCGAGGATATGTTGAGGGCGTGTGCTATTGATTTTGGAGGCCATTGGGATAGCCATTTGCCGCTAGCAGAGTTTGCGTATAATAATAGCTATCAGGCTTCTATCCAGATGGCTCCGTTTGAGGCATTGTATGGTCGGAGATGTCGCTCGCCTATCGGTTGGTTCGAGTCTGGTGAGGTCCAGGTTTTGGGGCCCGATTTGGTGCAGCAGACCTTAGATAAGGTCCGGGTTATTCAGGATCGACTCCGCACGGCTCAGAGCCGGCAGATATCGTATGCAGATCGGAGGCGGAGAGATCTTGAGTTCATGGTTGGGGACCGGGTATTCCTCAGAGTGTCGCCCATGAAGGGTGTTATGAGATTTGGGAAGAAAGGCAAGATCAGTCCTAGGTTCATTGGGCCTTTTGAGATATTGGAGCGCGTTGGCGCCGTTGCTTATAGACTGGCTTTGCCTCCCTCTCTGTCTGTTCATCCGGTGTTCCATGTGTCCATGCTCCGGAAGTATGTTCACGATCTGTCTCATGTGATCGATATGGCTTCCGTGGAGGTAGATGGCGACTTAACTTATTCAGAGGAGCCTATTGCTATTGTGGCTAGAGAGGTCCGTAAGATGAGATCGAAGGTGATCCTGCTTGTGAGAGTTCAGTGGGGGCATCACTCCATTGCCGAGGCCACTTGGGAGCTTGAGTCCGAGATGCGTGAGAGGCATCCGCGCTTGTTCGATGATTCAGGTATGAAATCCTTGTATTTTCTAAGCCTGAATTTGCATTTTTAAGTTTTATTGATTTCTGGTGGTACCGAGGGGTCCTCGAAATCCGTGCCAGCTCCGTGGCTAGTGTGTGGATCCTACCTTAGACTTAGGCTCGTCCGAGGACGGCCGAGAGTCTAAGTGGGGGAGAATGTAACGACCCTCAAATAGTCGTTACGGGATCTGGGACCTCGATTTGCGTGTCGACAGTCCCAAAAGCTCCGTTAGGTCATTTATGACCCGTCTGTGAAATCTGAGTCGAAACGGAGTCCGTTTGATAGGTTTTCGAGAAAAGGATCCGTTTATGAAATTCCGGAAAGGAATTTGGGGTTTCGATAGGTCGTTTTGAGTAAACGAACCCCGATGGAAAATCCGAGCGCACCGTTAGGTCCGTCTCGTCATTTATGATATGTAGCAACCTTCAAAATTGAAAACGGACCTCGTTTGATAGGACTTTTGATAAAGTCCCCGTTTCGGAAGTTTAAAAGAGTTAAAAGAGGTTTCCGAGCTCGATTTGAGCAAATGAGCTCCGATGAGAGATCTGAAAGTTCCGTTAGGTTCGTATAGTCATTTGTGACTTGTAGCAACTTTCGGAATTGGATTCCGAGGTCGTTTGGTTAAATTTCGCAATTTTGGCGAAAGTCGAAAATTGAACCTTTGCCGTGGGACCCACTTTTTGAGTTCTGGAGGTCCGAATTGAGTTCCGTCTTGACGAGCATGTCACCCAAGTATTTTATGACTTGTGTGCAAAATTTGGGATCATTCCGAGCTTCGTAGGGTCCCGTTTTGCCCCTAAAACAGTAGAAAATCTGGTGCGACTTTTCTGTTCTGTTTTGGCGCAAACAGTCGGATAAAAGCTGATTTTCCGGCCAATCCGTAAGGCATTAGGAACACCTCAAAACATGAAAGTTGTAGCCCTTTGAGTTGTGGTTCTAATGGCACCGGTTTCAGGTTATTTGGACATTCCTATCAAAAGTTATGAATTTTTCAAAAGAAGCTGTCAAAGAGGCAAAAACTGCTATAAAAAGGCCATTTCGGGCCATTTCGGTTCATAACTTATAAAAATCATTTGGTGAGCTCTTGAGGCGATTTTTGGGTATTTCTTGAAGACCCAATCATACTTACACTTAAGGTAAGCCCTTTCAATCCATCTTTATGTTGATTAACACAAGAATCAAAGGGTTGATTCTTGGAAATGGGTTAAAACCCTAGATTCTTAAGAATTGGGGAAAGACATCGAGCAAGGCTCGCATGTGGAATCTAAGTGTACTTTTGGACTTACGGGAGCCTGGGGAGTCCGGAAAAGTACATTTTGTAAATTTAGGGCTCAGCCCTACCCGGGGGCATTTTGGTAATTTTTACCCTAGGATGCATATAGGCTTAAATAGCTATAATTGAGCACTCATATGTGCTATATCTTGTCTTAATAGACCTAGTGGAGAGTCCTTCGCGGACAAGGCGAGCGGGAAAGGAGATTCTTCCCGGCATTTGAGCCCGAATTTCGAGGTAAGTGAGACTTGACCTCTATTGTGCTTGTGGGCTCTTCCTTCATGCTAGTATGCTTCATGTACGCATATATATACCTAACAATGGTTAGGATTAATGATGTGAATTACTTGCTATTATTGTTTGTTATAAATAGCGAGATTGTGACTCGACCGAGGTATGTGCCGGTCTAAACGCTACGTCGAGGTAGCTTAAATTTATATCGTAGTAACGCTTGCTACGCCATGCTTAGATAGCAAGAACTTGGGACATGGCCGAGGATGTTGCCGGCATGTCATGATAAATGTCTTGCCGAGGATTTTGCCGGCTTTTGTATGATATTGGTACTTGATTTGTTCACGTGTCGGGTTGGGTAGTGCTGTCTATACGTAACCTTGGGTTGGACGACATGGGAATAGGGATTGTACCCCCAAACTGTGGTCGGGTTAACCTTCGCCTTACGTTCAACTAGCATAACCAACCTGGGTTACGGTGACTGTGAAATATTATCGTTATTAATATTTCTGTTATTATTTCTGTTATTGTTATTAATGTCGTGGATATTAATACTGTTAGAGGGACACTTGATAGGGGGTGTGGTGTCGCCTATACTATGAGATGTGTCACACTTGACAGGGGGTGTGGTGTGGACACTTGATCTTTGAGATGTGACACACTTGACAGGGGGTGTGGTGTGGTCACTTGATTTATTGAGATACGACGCACTTGACAGGGGGTGTGGTGCGATCGTAGACAGATTTGAGATGAGCCAACGACTACGGGTCGTTGGTCTACTTATTCATGATTGTGATAGTGACTTCGGGTCACGGTATGTGGTTGATACTTAGTAGTGGTGTTGCTAGTCCATCGTAGGTCTAGGTTAGTCGGCACGGGAGTAGAGATTGGACCTCCAAACCGCCGCTGAGTTGACCTATGCCTTACGTTGGATGGGCATAGTCCTTGAGACTTCTGGTTACTACTTGTGTGTATAGAATGTGTTACATCTATTTTTGATTTCACTACTTTATTGTATGATTACTATAGTATGTTGTTGCTTATGATGCATGTAGCGACTTGTCCCGCAAGGGTACCTTAGCGGGCCTGTAGGTGATCTTACTGGGCTTCAGCTCATAACTTACTCTGCTGCGTGCGCAGGTCCTTCATCCAGTCAGCAGCCCGGACGTTAGCGGTTCCCGAGGCTTCTGAGACTTTTGATTGAGGTGAGCCGACCACACAGACCGTGGTGGCATACCGCCGGAGTCACTTAGAGATAGGACTCAAATTTCTTTGATGTATATTCATACTTTATTGAGTCACTCTTAGAATGCTCCAATTCTTTTGTGGATATATTCTTTTGGACTTCACACTTTTATATTTATATATCCATTTATGATCTTTTCACATTATTGTTCTTTTCCGCATCTTGTTTCATTGGTTCGCCTAGGCAAATGTTGTTTAGGTTCCATCACGAGCCCTTGGAAATTGGGTCGTGACATTGCATCACCCGTAAAGTGCTACTTTTGTTGGGGTGCCGAATTCCCCCTGTAAGACTTGTTTTTACATTGTATATCGAACGTGGCTTTGATATTAATGAAAGTGGTGGTGATTAATATAATTTTTTACGCTGAGCCCAGCAGCGAATCTAATTGTAATGACCTCACATAATATTTTTTTTATACGCTCAGTGAAATTAAATTAAAATGTTTTAGAAATGAATCTGGAAGTCAAAAGAATAAAAAGTCGGTTTGCAATAGGCCAGTGAGTATTTTCTCGCCTCGAATGCTCTCATGCGGAAGATGTTATCCTACGTTTTCATGGTTTGGTTAGTGCTTGCCAAAAACGAAGAGTTGTAATTTGATGACCTCCCAACCATATAGGCCAATTTGCATTGCCCTAAATTGAAGGTTAGGTTTTCTAGGTACCTCTTTTTTGTAACATTAATTAGGTTAATGTATCATCAGTACACGTCGAATGCGTAAGTTAATTTTTTGAAGAAGAATATTAAATCTCCCACTGCCCAGCTAGCTATCCTGGTCATATTACACGATCTGATGTTCGGGGACTCATCAGTTAGTACCTGATCACAAGATGAAGTAGAACTCGTTAAACTATCAAAGGACGTTCTAATAAATAATCCTTTCAACCCCCGTCTTAGTAGTTGTTTGGTACGAATGACCTGTCATTTAACGACAGTTTTAACCAGCTAGTGCACAGTCAATAGTGAACTTGATGGGTTGGAGGTTAAAGATATGGGAGCTGGTCGTATCGTATATCATTGTAGCATTTACTACTCTCAACAAAAATCGGTGACATATGTTGATAAAATGAAGGGGTGACATATGCTGGCAGAACAATTTGAAAAGGTTTCATTGGAATGGGTAGCAATCGCGATGTAGTAGTTAGTAGTACATATCCCTTTAATCACAAATTGGGCAAGGACAGTGTTGCGCTTTAAGTATGGACGCAGATAGTTGTGGAAAGTAGAGTGGCATGCCTAGATGACTGCCATTGGGATTGCCCGAAAGCATGCAGTACATCGAAAACAAAACTGCAAGACTAAATGACAATACACTGCATCTTACACAAACTGAATGTGGCTGCAAACTTAGCCATTACACGTCTAACTTATTGGAGTACGAGATATGGAGCAGTCAATAAACTCATCTGACAGCTCCTTCCTTTTCCAATGCCAAACTCTGCAGGAAAAGATTCATTCTTATCCTGCAAAACAGGGAACGAAAGATTTTTTTCAGGAGGCCGATGGCGCGTCTTGGTCTTTGGTGAATTTCTTTCATGATATAGAATGAGTTATCAATTGACCATATACAGTAGAGAAACGAGTTATACATGGATTAATAATACAAGAATTAGTAGTGCAGAGATTAGTAATGAATTCTTATACATGTATTAAAAATGAGGGTTTGAGAGTGAGTATTTTTGTCATTTTATTATTTATCCATATATTAATAAGCATGGTATTACTACAATTTATACTACTACAATTTATAATTTTATACTAATACCATGTTGGCCTTGGTGTTAATTTATACTACAATTGCATTGAGGCATTAAATTGTATATGGATTCCTAGTACTTGATTGACTTTTGCTACCAAACAAGGGATAAAACTTAATTCATGGACTAAATTAGTCAATACATCATACCAAACGATTATCAAATTCACCACCGCAACACGGCCATCATATATTCTATAAATAGTTCGTGCTTACCATTGCAAACCTCACATTTGTCTTAATACTGGAAAGCTCCCACCCTTTCTGTGTGCCATTTCTAAACCCTAAAAAATTTTCCACCTCAGATCTGAAAGAGGCATGTCGAACAACGAAACAAGGTTCACTACAAACGGGCACCATAGCCCGCACAACAACCGCAACAACAACGCATTGAATAAGTGGGATATCGCTGTTATTGAGTCCAACGTCAAGGAAAACTCCCGCACGCTTCAGCTGATGAGCAATGATATCTGGCGTCTTAGGGGTAGTTTTTTTAGAGTCGCTGAGGAAAGCAGCAGGACCACGAGGCGCATGCAAAGAATGCTTAGCGCGCTGCTTGTCGTCAACGAGGTGAATCCCGACCAGTTCGTGACCCCACCAAATTCTCCTAATACGGAGGATTAAAGATGTATGAATTTTATCTTAGTATTTATTAGTATTAGTAGCTTAATCAATGCACTCGGAAAGGTAAGGCTATATGTCTTATATCTCCACTTCTTCCGTATTCTCCGTGTACAGTGCAACTATATTTAATATTTGATATGTTTTTCTGTAAGAAATCAAATGTGCCCTACTTGACTTTGAGTTTGAGTCGCAAAAGTATCAATATATGTAGCCACGAGCTAGTTGTAGCATTAACTGGTCATAGACATCAATGGTTATGGCATGTTGCAACTTGCAACACACATCGTTCGGCAAACTGCGTCTTCGTAGTGTTATTCCCTTTTTGTGTCGATTATTCAAATTTTGAAGAGGAGCAGTGCATGTATTTTTTATTATAGGATTATGGACACCTCACTTGCTTCAAATGAGAAATGTGTTAGTGAAGGTAACATGCGACTTTTTTTTAATCCCACTCACATCAGTTGTGTAAGTTTCATAAAGTTTTCACCCCGAGAAAAGAAAATTGAAGCACATATTAATGTTATGGAAACAGTCTCAGATGACTAATCTTATGGCTGCGAAACATAGAACTCATTCAAATAGCTAAAGTTAAAAAGAAAAATAAATAATAAGAGAATTAGAGAATAACATTAAGAGGACGCAGCTCGTTGCAACTTGCAATATGTATTCACGTGATATGATTGTGATTTTCATGTCATCATAATTATATATAATTTCCATTTACTCTTGCAATTAATGATATAAATAATTTCGGGATTTTTACAAGAATACCAACCGTAGAAGATTTTAAGTTAATAATTCTTCAAAAATCATGGCTGCTACACGTTGAATTATAATTGAACATTTGACACTACAGTATACATTGCATGAGTGTTTAGTACTCTTAATTACTGTGGTCATTATTTAAATAATGGCACGTGCATCATCATCATCATATCATATCATACTTCATCATATCATCATCATATCATTCATATCATATCATATCATCATCATCATCATCATCATCATCATCATCATCATCATCATCATCATCATAAAAGAGCCAATCCTCTAAGTTAAAAGTGAATGACCGTTTTGCCCTTTCATAGCTATATTTTTTACAAATACACTTACCAACCGATAGACTTACCTTCCAGGCTTCCAATTACAATGAACTGAGTAATTAGAAAGAGACCTACGTGGACTTTAGTGCAGCCACTTAATGCAGTCGTTCCCAATGATTTAGATTGCTTGTTTGCTTCCCTCTTCCACTTCACGTATTTAAAGCTGCAATTTGGTGAAATGAAAGGTCACATTAACTCTTCCGTTTCCTTTAAACTATTTAATCTGTTGTATCTTATATTACTCCTCTATATAAGACCCCCATTGCATTTTGAAAAGCAATTAAGGAGCACTCATGCCACATTTTTGTGGTATGTCACCATATGCCCCATCACCCATGTACATGTAGCTGTAATGCTCCTTCTCCGTTGAAAGATAATTGAATTAGCACTACATCTATAAAGGACCTTAAGTTAATTTTCTTAGGGTCTTTTTTACTCACTTAAAGAGTCATTGTCAACAAAACTACAGTAATATATATATTTTCTGTTTTTGTATATATATATGACTTTAATGTCAAGATTGTATTTCTATGTTAGGGTATTTGTATGTATGACTTTAATGTCAAGATTGTTGTGACTTTATATGTACAAAAATAAATACTTTTAAGTTTGTCAACATTGAGGGATGAAAGAAATGGTCCATACACAATGTAATGATATAATACATGATGGAACTGCTTAACTCTGCTTTTGTTTCAAGAACCTTTGTTGGTTACGGTTTTTTTCTCTTTGTTTTGATGCTTTAGCCAAATATGATTGACTCACCATTTCAAGGACTTGATTTTTTTTAACTTATTGTTTTACAGTAATATTTTTTATGTGAATTCGCGCAATGCTTGTACCCAAAAACTAGATTTGGGTACTACCTAGTATAATTTTAGCACTAAAAAGTTAATTTAATTTTAAATAAAAAGTCATGAATTATTTGTTATAAAAGTATTAGTATTTTCCATAAATGAATATATTAAATATTTCTCGTGAATCTGAAAGTGCAGACTTTGAAGAGTTGCATTGATAAATATTCCTCCTTAAATGGGTACATTAAACCAAATACTATCTCTTAACTGTATTTAATTGAAGAATTTGAATAGTAGTTGCAATTGATAATATATATACAGGTTCCGTATCTGTCAAATGCAATTGCTACATAGATGGCCTTTTGCCCCATTTCTGTGATATCTATTCATTAATTTACTTACTCTCTTAAATGGATATTTATCAGAATTATGTGATTCGGTACATATTTGTTATATTCATACATCACTTTAGACATCTTAATCTTTACAACACGCTGGCCAGCCCGTAATTACTGAATAGTGGAATTGTTAGCTGTGATTATATCTCATAATGGTTATTTACATTCAATTTATTTATTCATTTACATGTTTGATATATCATATCCATTTTGCGTATACATCTTAATATGCGTAAAGCCCTACTATGTTCTGAAGTACCTCTGCTTGGCCATCTGGTAAGTATATATGTTAGGACAACTTCATCCCACTGTTTTCTCAACAACAATAATGTTTTTACTTTTTCTGTGGTATTTCTATTTTTCCGTTTTATTATCGTCAAAAGTTTCATTTTATAAATGGTATTCGATTTATACCACAATGAAATCATGACTTGATTTGTAAAATTCCCTCTATAGTGGTGAAAGAGGAGGCAGTGAAGATGCTACTGTCGCATTGCTACTTTTGTTTTACTTTGGAATGTAATACTTCCTCCGGTCCATATTATTTGATTTTTTGGGTGTTTTCACGCGTATTAAGAAAATTACCTTTTAAGCATTAATTAGCAATATAATTGATTATATTAGCCCTTATTCAAGCTATTATTACTTATCATTTTGTTTAATATTATTTATTAGCAAGGGGTGACACTGTAAAATTGTATCTTGATTTCCGAAAATATCAAATATTGTGGACAAAAAAAAAGGCTAAAAAATCAAATAAAATGAACCGGAGGGAGTACTTTTATTTGTTTTTGTCCGGGAAGAAAATAATTTAATCAATAATATATGCAACGTGATTTAAAGATAAAGATAAGGCAGATAGCTAATAACGAATAGCGATCAACCTAAATTCATTCATGGAGGATGGACAAATTGAATATATAGACCAAAATGTGTTATAATAAGTTACATCCAAACACCTTATCAAATATGTGGTGTTTGTACATATTAGTAACCTGGGTAATGTACGGAGTCTTAACTCTCAACTGTGTGAAGATTTTGTCAGATTCATTTGTATGTGTTTTTCTTCTGTTTCGTTTTCACTTGATACTAAAGTTTACTAAACAATCATAAGCAGTCTTGAAATTCACCTTTCAAAAATTAAGAAATATCATAATTAAAGAAATCAGTTAGTGGTAAACATAACCAGTGAATAACATATTTTCATTACAAGAATAAGTTTTTTTTAGTTTTAAATTTTTAATACTCCTTAGTATGGGGTACACGCGCAACGTGCGTATTCAGAACTAGTAATATCACAATACGACTAGAGCACATTCTTTGTAAAACTGTCATTGTGATTATTCTAGAAAGCACATCCTTTTGGGTGCATTTTGAGCCCCACGAACCTAAGGCAAAGAAGATGTAAGGCTTAGCAAAGCAAAATGATTAACAGAGAAAATTTGTTTACGTTTTATAATTTCTACAATAACTACTCCCAATAATATTGAAAAGAGTGCAATGCAACGTATAACTCAAGAAACCGTCGTTTCTATTAAACAGGAAACCCTTCACTAGTTAATTCAGATCGTGATGGATCATGCGTGTGCACTACACATCGTTTCACTATAAATGCACGAAAATTCTTCATCATCATCACACAAGAAAAAACAGTAACAATAACTATAGCAAAACTGTAGAAACATCATGGCAAGGCGTCCAGTTATAAAGATGGTAGACTTGAAGAAAGATCTTGATGAAGTGAAGGGAGCCCTAATAGAAGCAAGGGACCGCCAACTTATGGATATTCGGAGGATTAAAAGGATATTTGAACTTCTCCTCCAACCTCTGGGCAAGTCCTTGGACGACGTATATTTCACACCGCCCAACTCTCCTCCCACCGGCAATGGAACTTAAATTTTATCTTGTACTTTTCCCATTTGTTATTTTCCTATTTAAAAAGTAGTCTATGCATGGTGACCCTTGTAATTGTGAAACTCCCCTTTGTGCTTTCCTGTTGAATTTAAACTTTAATGTGTAGGTAATACTAGAAATTACTTAATATTAGTGACATGTAATTTAAGCACGATTCTACTATTGATTTTTTTACACGAACATACTACCTCTTTATATAGCAATGGTTGAACCAAGTATGGCATTAGAATTAGACCTTTGACCAGCAAAACAAGTCAGAGACAGCACAAAATCAAATTCTCACAAAATCTAGTCAATACTACACATCCAAGTTATAGTCAGAAACTGCACCAAATATCCTAACATACCATCCATCTATTCCTCATCTTCGGAGATGATATGAACGCGAAAACAGAAACCTTGTTAGGGATTTAGTGGTAAAATTTGGAAGTGGAGAGCTTGTCCTACTGTGATACGACGCCGAGTAACAAACCGCAACCAACCGCGCTGAAGCCTTTTGCGAGACGGCGACACAGTGAGATACATGTTGAACCTAAGCATACCACTGTAGATACAAGCTTTCGTCGTTTCGTCTGGTAAAAGAAGGTTTAAGCGCGCGGGGAAAATCTATAGTAAAATAGTTCACCGTTTAATAGATTTAAAATAAAATAACTACATTAAACATAACCGAGATTTTAAAAACGTGGTACGAGACTTACTAGATCGTCAGTTGTAGAGTATGATCTGCATATTCGTATATTGAAACATGTACGGTTTTCAGTTCGGATGAACCATCCCAAAGGCCAGATTTCACGGTCACTAGCGTCTGGCATATCTTTGAGGAAGGTAGAAGATCGACGAGGCGAAAAGAAGAAAAGTTAACTTTTGGTTTACCGAATCCTCCAAAAATATATAAGTAAATTCGAGGTAATGGGAATTGCTGAAACCCTACCAAGAGATAGTTTGGGTGGGCTTAAAATTGGCTTATAAGTTTATAAATGGGATTTCCACATAAATAGCCCTCAATTAATATATGTTTGGTAACCATCAAAATTTAAACCTATGCGAAATAATTCAAAATTTCTTTACAAACAATAGAAACTTCAAATATTAATTTATGAGAAATAATTCAAAATTTCTGTTAATTTGCCACTTAATTTTTCAAAAAGCAATAAAATATATTGCTTAAATTATTCTCAATTTGTATATCTGACTGACGCCTCATCATAAAGATAAAAACTATATATTAACTAAAATCAATTCATATTATCAATCAAAATAAGTTGCTCATAAAATAAGGTGCAAAGGATAGACACAAATTAAAGAAAGAACAAAGAAAAGGGAAAAGATGAGTGAGAGAGATACATCTAACAAGCAAATAAAAAACAATAAAAGAGGAAATGATGAGAGAGAGATAACTAACAATGAATGCGTCCATTGGAAACCAAATTATAATAGGACTCCATAATCAAGTCTCATTTAAACACATTATATAGACAATCCACGATATAGAACGTAATGCTAGTACTAAAGTAGTAGTCAAATAAGAGGCCATCTAAAGCTGACTTGTCCGAAAACTTTCAGTAAATTAATCCCCCAAATCAGTATTCCAACCCAGTGGCACTACAAGCTTGAACAGTTCTACAGCTAGCATACACCTTTCACAAGTTATGTCCAACTCACCATAGCCATATATGATGTATGGATTCATAGAAGCCCAGTGACCAGCGCTATTCTCTACACAAAATCTGAGAACTCGGATATTCTCGAACCGTTCAGGACCAAGCATATTTCTTAATTCACGACGATAAACAATCATATCCAGTCTACCATCTTCGTCAGACCATATCCTCCGAAGCTCTTCTATTCCACTATAGTGCTGGCCATTACAAAGCAATGCAATCCCATAAGCATATACTGCATCGCCAATACCAGAGTCAGCAACTTGCTGCAGGATGGGTAAACCATCAGTATTTTGCTCGTAAAAGAACTTGTAGATGCCAAAGAACAGAGATGTGTGGTCAATTCTTTCTTCATGGAGCCTTATTATAAAGGAAATAGTTGCTTCATCGACATATGGTAGCTTATAACTGTTGAGATACAGAGACAAGCAGTACTGGAATCTGCTCGAGAACACTATACGTCGAAAATCCCGGCTCCTGCCAAATAAAAAAAGCATGCAGTAATTTATACGTAATTCCATATATTATGGAATGAAACAACTGTAACTAGTGCTTACACTTCAGATATGTTCCTTAAAGACGTTCTCGATGGCTCGTCGCTAACCACTTTCTCGATGATTAATGCGTTCAAATCATCTTGGAGATTTGAGAGGGATGGTTCCTCCATCGTGATTTTCTAACTCACCAATCTTATTGCTTACTAGGAAATAGCAGCCCCAATTGAGGTTTTGATGGCTGTTATTCTTATTGAAACTGGAAAGATGGAGCGCTGTTAGC
This sequence comes from Petunia x hybrida, assembly GCA_037355625.1. Taxonomy (NCBI): domain Eukaryota; kingdom Viridiplantae; phylum Streptophyta; class Magnoliopsida; order Solanales; family Solanaceae; genus Petunia; species Petunia x hybrida. Next base: position 9,352,139 of record JBBBVM010000003.1, on the reverse strand, counting down.
TGTGTTTGTTTTGGTTGCATTTACTAATTACTAAGTCATAGAGCATTGATATATGAAATAGTTTTGTTTTATAGCGAAGTGGTCATAATTCATTGCATGAGATGGCGTGACTGATAAATTGGAAGTTCAATAATCTAATCTACACCATAATTCGTTACAGTGTCATTCAAACGGTGGAAGGTCATAAAAGTGACGGTGGAATAGCTAGTGATGTGGAAGGTCATGAGTTGATTTTGTTTTGGTCCCTACCCCCTCTTCCCCCCCTTAGTCGGCAGTGTAATATGTTGCTTGTGTGCTACTAGTATTTAGATGATAATTTTGTGATAAGGATTCTTGATAAAAATGGATAGACGCGACATAATGTTGTACGCTCATTATGTTTGTTGGGGGGGGGGGGGGAGGGGGTTATTCAAGGAGGGAGAAATGTATTCACAGATTTTAAACTAAATAAAACGTCAAATAATATTCGTGGATGGAAAATTAAAGTGGAGGATGGACTGAAGAGGATTTCACAACATGGTTGAAATCAAGAAAATAGTTAATTTGTGACAATTAAATCAAGAAAATAGTTAAATCAAATCTAAACTAAATGACATGAGGATCTGAAGAGCATTTCACAACATGGTTCAAAATGGAGATCCCATGATCATACATTAGTCGTGACGAATTGGTATCTTACTTTAGCCGTACGTTATTTTCCTTTTGATGTCAAACTAAACGTTAATTTAGGATTGTAACTACGACAAAAATATTACTCGTTGTTATGTTTGTGCAGTATCATTAACAGACCGTCTATCACTATCACTAATGGTAGTGTTTTTATTGCTTTTGCTTATGGTTGTGTCGTTTATTTATTGCCGTGACTTGGTTGTGTTTTGCTGAAGTTATGGAATGGAAATATTTCCACGAAACTAGTATGAATTAACCTTATGTTATGCTTAATCTATTCATAAGATTATATGTGTTTTGTCACTCAAACAGATTTTTCCCCTTCAAAACCTTCTTCCCAACTAACTAATACTAATACGGCTTATTCCTAAGACCTTGAACCATACGAATAAGTCATGCATGGGAGATGAAAATTCGTGTACCTTTGTACATAGTGCCTGATCATACTTTTTTTTTAACAGTATACGTTTTATTTATTAGAGAAGAATGCATTTCCTACACCCTACGCATTTGAGTACCACCAAATATATGGTATATTAGAATTCCATTGTTATTCCTTTACCGTTTTGAGTAACACCATTTCACAAACCCCAAAAACAAAGATTAACTAAGGATTGAAATAGACAGATCTCTAGGGTTGAGATCAGACGATAGTTTGATGAATGATAAAGACGATTTGGTTAAGTAATGTGCAAGATGAAGGAAATGAGGTCAAATTTACTTACATAGACACTATAATGGATTGAATATTTGTTTTAATCTTTTATTTATTAATATTTAGGGTGCATGCAGGCAAGATAATGTTGGAAATAGTTTGTAATAATTGGAGGTCTTAAGTTGAAGAGACATATCTATTGGCGAAAGAGGGTGACTATTATGTAATGTGACCTCCAACCTGTTGTAAAAACGTAAAAGAGTATCTCAAATGCAATACTCAAATATGTCCAGTATAAGGATGGTACAAGAACTAAGGGAAATTTACAACACACAAACAAGAACATTGAACAATTTCCTTGAAACAGTCTCATTCACAAAGGGCCACGAGTCATCTGATTAGCATCATAGTATTTATAGCCTGGCTGGGGTGACACACTATTCACATAGCTAGCATCAGCAGGTACAATAGCAGCAGGTACAATAACACAACCACCTGATTGAGGCATGGATCGATCATAGAGGTACAGCTGCGGAAGGGCCATGCGAGGACCATAAACTAGAACTGATGGAACTACAGACTGATATGGCACTTCACCAGGTTGTGGAAGATCGTAAGCTCGATAAGGTAAAACCCTGTAGCTGTAGTTTTCCTGAGAAGGTGGACCAATAGAAGGGCCAGAAGCGTTAGCATGATTTTAAGAGAATACAGCAGATGCTGAGGCATCGACCATATAGACATGCCTGCTGTAATTATAACAACCGACCTGTAATGCAGGGCCTTGGATGGATACCGGAGGCTTTTTCTCCCAACCTGAACCATATATGCTGCATCCTGGTGCTAGCTGCGGAGGATAATTACCATAGGGAGGTGGATATTGTGGGCTATCTGATGTGTATTGTACTCTTTGATGGTAATCATGACCCGCAAACTGTGATGGAGGGGCCTGCATGGATGCCGAGGGCATCTGCTCCCAGCCTGGACCATATCCACCTCTTGGTGCTTGCTGAGGAGGGCCCTACATAGATGCCGAGGGCATCTGCTCCAAGACTGGAGGGCCCTGCATGGATGCCGAGGGCATCTGCTCCCAACCTTGACCATGTCCACCTCTTGGTGCTTGCTGTGGAGGGCCCTGCATGGATGCCGAGGGCATATGCTCCGAGACTGGAGGGCCCTGCATGGATGCCGAGGGCATCTGCTCCCAACCTTGACCATGTCCACCTCTTGGTGCTTGCTGTGGAGGGCCCTGCATGGATGCCGAGGGCATCTGCTCCAAGACTGGAGGGCCCTGCATGGATGCCGAGGGCATCTGCTCCGCACCTTGACCATGTCCACCTCTTGGTGCTTGCCATGGAGGGCCCTGCATGGATGCCGATGGCATCTGCTCCCAGCCCGGAGGGCACTGCATGGATGCCGAGGGAATCTGCTCCCTACCTTGACCATATCCACCTCTTGGTGCTTGCTGTGGAGGATAGTTACCAAGAGATAATATAACAATATAGTAACATAGAAATATATTAAACTTTTAGGGTCCGAAATCCCCACCTAGACCTTTAACAAATATAGGCAGTAGAGAGCTTCTTTGATGATTTGGGAGTGATTATCTAACTTTCAGTCCAGTTCAGTGAAAGTATTGGAACTATACCAACATATATGTAAATTCTATATCGCACTGTTTTGTGTTCAAATCTATCCTTGAGCTACGAAAGGCGCATCCAAGAGGATTGAGAAAGAGTGATGTGTGGCTAAAATACCACACATTACATACTTGTACTTGAGTTATTGTTGTGCTAAATTGATGAAATAAGTGCACTTATCATGGTTTTGTTGCATTTTGTAGGTTGAATATATTGGAGAAGAGTTATGGACGAAAACAAGTCCAAAATAAGCCAAGTTGAAAAAGAAGAAAACTGACTAGTCTGTCAAAAATGCAGCAGAAAAGTGGCTACTGAGCTGAGCTGCGAAAAAGTGGCTATCTGGTGAACGTTCGGTACCAGGGTCGCTACGGGATGAAAATTCAGCTATTTCATTGTTTTAACTTGGGGATAATTTTGGGAAAAATATGGTAATTACTTTGGGACTACAAATAGATAGTTTTACCATAGTTTACATATCTTTTGGCCTTTTTTACAATCTTGGAGCAAGGATCCATCAACGAAAACACCAAGAGAGCGAAGATTTGGAGCAACCCATTGAGAAATTCTCAACCTTTAGTACTCCTTTCATTACTTTCATGCTTTGTATTGAATATATTTGGTGTTGTTGATGTTATTGAAGAATTGATTTTGTGAATATATTTCATGGCTATTTGTGTTATTAATTGATATGATTTTGGACATGAATATATGAATGAGTCATGACTAGGAATTTATATTGTTGGGTTTTGATTATCTAGCTTCCATTGTTTTGATTGCTCGACTCTTGTGCTCGCGACACTTGAGTTGCCCGTCTACTTTGCTAATTAAAGACTCGGGAGAGATTAGTTAGCGTAGAATAGTGAAGCTAGCGAGGATTTGGGTTGATAGGCTATTTCATAGACTAACTCATCTAAAAGAAGTTACGCTCGGAAGAGGTCTTCTTTCCTCGGGTAATGGGTAGTGTTTTATAAGCTCAACCATGGCTTTGACGAACGCCGTTGAGGTAAATCCCTTCTAGGCCGGAAGGATTCTAGGGATTACATTAGAACGACCCGGCCATAATATATAAACCCCGTGCTATAATTGTATCCTAGGCTCAAAACTTGCTTTCCTTGGTTGCGAGAAGGCCATAGATCATATTTACTTGCTTTCCTAGTGTAGTTTGTAGTAGTAGATAATATCGTTCCATCACCTCGTTATCCTAGTTTGGCTTAGTCAAATAGGTTTAGTTCCTCCACTACTTTGATCGCATCACTTTGTTCCTTGTGGATTCGACCCCGACTCCTAGTTGGGTAAATTATATTGCGATGACCGTTCATACCTTAATTCGAGGTGTGTGTTGAGCGTTGTCAAAGAGTACCATACTGAGCAGAAAAGAGTAACATGAGCCTTCATTTGGATTAGAAGCCAGAGGCTTAACCTAGCCTAAATATAGAGACTCCTAGAAACCTGTTGCACTCCTCTGTGACTTGAACATTACAATCTATTTTCATGATTTTATTTCTTTCGTTATCCTAGTTGTACCAGTGAATGTTCTTTTATATATTACTAATCAATAGAAATAAGCACAAACTCCGTGGAATTAAACACAAAACACTGAATCATCAACTTTACAAAGAGACGAGTCGAGTCTTTGCATGCAACTGAGTTCATTAGTCAGCAGTCACCAAAATACTTCTACCTCAATGTCAAGACGACCACCAGGTGTGAAGAAAAATACGGCATAACGTGTTATAAATGAGCACTCTCTGAACAGATAAAACAAGTATATATGGCAAATAGCAAAGTGGATGTGTTTTACCTCACGGCTATCTTGGATGTCTTCTACCTCCATGTCTTCTTCTACATCAGTGTCTTCTTCGTAATACCCATCAGTGTCTTCTTCTACCTCATGACAAAATGAGATGTGACTCGACAAGTACAGTTATCTCAAATATTTTAATTATAGGACTTTCTTACCCGAGAGCGACGCAGGAACCTCCTTGGGGAGTAATGCAAGAACTTCTCCTGCTTTAACAGAGCGTCCAGCTGATTTGGATTTATATCGGAAACCGTTGAAAGTGACGGTAGTTAATTACTTTGGTAGATGATCCGGACCCCCATCCCTAGTCGTTTTATAGACTGGTAAGGGCTTTCCATGTCTTACCGCGAACTCATGAAGTTGCTGCTTATGATACATCCTCGCTCTATTTCAAACCAACATCTCACACCGATTAGTACTGTTCTCAATTAGATGTTCCAGATTTCAATAAAGATACGAGAATGCATAGACAACAAAAATTCTTGAAAAAACACATAAACATGAGAAACCTGCGTAGCAATGTCAGACAATTAACAACCAACGCCCAACTAAAGACTACTAAGTACTACCACATCAGTCAGGTGTCTCTTGGCTTCAAACTCACCAAAACTAAAAATCACATATCTGTAGATTAATTTCTCCCAACACTAACTTTATATATGACTGCTGGATTTCAGCTAACTCTAGGTTTTTTTGCTTTGCTTTGCTTTACTTCTATCTTCATAGGTAGCAACATTTATGTTAACGAATACTGAATTTCTAGTTGAACCTTTATTCCGAGTCCTCCCTGTGATTTGTGGTCGATTTGTAAATTGTTGTTATTACTCCTTCCAGAATGTGATAGATGATGAAGATGAGAAGCTGAAAGACTTGAAGAAGAACTATGGTGAGGAAGTATAAAAAGCTGGATGATAATTGCCAGATACCAAAGCCTATAGAAGAGAGAAAGAAAAGGGAAAGAAAAGTAACAAAAGATGGTGCGTAGAAGAGAGAGAAAAGTTGTCGTAGAGGAGAGAACAATAATGGGGGAAACCGAAGAGAGAGAAAAGTTTTCAATAAAGCTTTCACTACTGTTGCACACTTGAAACGACACTACAGCAACATACCTGTTCATAAAGGGTGTTTTTTGCACACATACGGAGTAAACGTTAAGAAGACTTTATTGTTTAAAATTCTGACCCCCTAATTGCAAATTTTATGCAGAAAATTACAATGTAATTAAATTAATTACTCTATACAAATTACAATTAAGTACATTTAATAAAATATCTTTGAATATTTTATGACATCATATTATATATTTATTATTATAAATTATTTTTATTTCTTTATTTATGATAGTGATGGAACCCTTGGTGCTCCGGTTCAAATTGATTAGATGTCAGGGGAGTAGTTTGGCTATGTGCTGTTTTTTTCTGTAAATTTTTCATTTTTTAGTTGTTAAATTTAAGATATTTAGTCCATCATTTTCTCATTTTGAAGACACAAATGGACATTTAACCTTTGCACTTCCCCATTACAGACTATAACTTATCTAGTTAGAGTATCGATATTGAAATATGGACTGATTGAAGTGTAATTTAATGACATGCATCGATAGCAACGGCTGGTGGATAAAAGTTTTCAACATGAAGAAACACCATAAACCAACAAAAATAGCTTATAATATATCCAAATGTATCCAACTTAAAATTAAAAATACAATACTAGCAAAATCAATCATTATTCAAAGGTTTCAGGATGGCTTCCTTTTCATTCTTCGGTGGCGCAATTGGACCAGCGTCCACTTCGCATAGGTCATGATGCGCTGCCCTTAGTTCCACCATTGCCTCCTTCAGTCGGAGCTCCAACGCATTCACCTTTGACATAGCTATAGTAAACCGTCCTAATCTTTGCAGGTACAAAGCATGGTCCCTCTGCATCAAAAATCAAAAATAAAAAAAACAAAAAATTTGACAGATTAGGTAATATAATTAAAGACTACACAATCGATGGTACGTGAAACAACGAACGAAACCTGTTGTTTGGCATTGAGTGTATAAACATCGGCAACGTTTTCCATTAGTGAGATTGAATGGGCAATGAAAGGGGAAAGAGATAGTTACGTAGAAAGCAAATAGGAGAAGAAATCCAAATGAATAAGTTGTGTGAACAGTCGCAAGAAATGAACGGTCGCAAAAAAGATTAAGTGCAGTGATAACGAGGGTGAGAAGCACTAATTAAGGTGCTTAAATAGACAAACATACCTGTTCACAAAGGGTGTTTGTTTAAAGTTGACCCTACTGTTTAATAGACATATTTAATATACATCGCTAACCAAAAAAAGATGCTAAAAAATAGGTTCATGCATATCCTAAATTCTGAAGACAAACAATTAGGATGTTGGTAATTCTAAGCCTTAAAAATACTACTGGGAAACAACAACGTAAATCCTGGTAGAATCCCAACAGCATTTGGGATCTTATGCTTTACCATATATCGCGCTGAAAGGTAGTATTAAAACACAGTCTTCTTCCTTTTTTATTTTATTATCTAGCTCTATAATATTTAGAATATTTTTTTAATACACTTTTATTCTCTTATGCATTGTATATTTTTTATGTACAGTTTATAAACTTGAAATATTTGATTCATATTCATAACACTCGTAGTAGATTTTATGCATACTAATCTATAAATATATAATGAATGATAACCAGTGTATTTGGTTAATATTAGGAATACTGAATGCATATATATTCATAACACTTTGTAGAACTTTATGCATACTAATCTGTAAATATATAACGAATGATAACCAATATATTTGGTAAATATTAGGAATACTAAGTGCATACATATTCATAACACTCATAGTATATATTGTGCATACTAATATATAAATACATAATTAATGATAACCAGTGTATTTGGTAAATATTATCAATACTGATCAGTGCATACATATTCATAATAATCGTAGTATACTTTATATAATGAATGAACAATGGAGTAAATGACACCTAGAATGTCTTTGTGCCTACTTTATATAATGAATGAACAATGGAGTAAATGACACCTAGAATGTCTTTGTGCCTACTGTAAATAAAGAACGAAAGTGATATGAGCAAAAAATTAGGAGATAACTCACAAGGTAAATAAGTAGTTAATTCATATTAATTAATAATATTAAATGCAGTCAAATAGAAAATCCAACTTCCCACAAAAGTAGGCACGCTTAGGGGGAGTTAATCTGTTTTTGAAAATGGCTAAAAAAAGATACCTACGTAAGTCTAAATATTTATATGCAGTAAATTAGAAAAAATGTATCTATTTTCTGTTAAAGACACTTCCAAATGTCTATACAATGTAAAAATCACTTTAATTTCTGCACACTTCATGACATGAAATTATAAACATAAGCGTTAAGAAGACTTTATTTTTTAAAATTCTGACCCTTATAATTGCATATTTTAGACTGATATTACAGTGTAATTAAATTAATTACTCTATACAAATTACGTTTAATTACATTTAACAAAATATTTTTGAATATTTTATGACATCATATTATATATTTATTATAATAAATTATATTTATTTATTTCTTTATTATTATTATTAAAGTGGGAATCCCCTAATCATAAGTCATTTTGCTAAAAAAACTCCTGTTAATTTTCGAAGCCGGTCTATTGTTTTTTTTTCGGTTTCTCTTTATTAATGAAAAAAGTTTAAAAAATTCAAAAGTTATTATGTTCACACCGTTCTTGGTATAAATATTGTCATTTAAGTGTTGCATATTTCGAGCAAAACCACAATCGCAGTCATTTCTGCATGCGTCCTCACATAACCAAGTCAGTACTCTACTTTCCATAGCTATCCACATTCATACTCAATAAATGAACCATAACTACACGGCCATCCACATTCTACATTAAAGAAGTGGCCACATTTTGGTGGTTGTGTATTGTGTGAGAAATTTGAAAGGTCTGTTTGTTTGATTCTAAAAAATGTATTGTAAGCATACATATCATATAATACAAGGCTGCGCGCTAATTAATTTCAATATTTTTTCTCATGCATATTAATTTTTTTTTTAAAAAAAATAAAGTCCATCCACCTAGGCTTTCATCTCCTATGCTGGTGCGGGGTTAGGCTTAGAACCCTACTATGTATATTAAGATCCAAAAAGTAAATACATTAAGGAGGGGGACATAGAACCTTACCTCCTCAAAACAATTTTAGGTGTGTGATAGCACCTTTTGGTAACATTAATAATTTACAGGATTTTTTAGTAAAATGAATTTTGACTTATGATTAGGGGATTCTCACTTTTATAATAATAATAACAATAATAATAATAAATAAATAAATAAATAAATAGGCTCTCTAAACGTTTAGTCATTCTATAGGTATTTTCGTGGGAATAAATATCAAGGGTTTCTGTTGGATAAGAGGCTGTTATTAAGAACCATTAGGTAGGATACTTGTTGTTGGTGACGCCCTACGTTTGCCGTTTGCTTCCACCATTGTAAGGTCACTACTCTACTTCAATGTCTGTTTTTTTTTTTTTTTTTGATGGGGCTTGTTGGCCCTTTCCGTCTATTAAATTATTTGTTTTGAGCTGTTGTTGTTAGTGATATGATTAGAAAACTTAGTTTTTTTGTTGTAATCAATTTGTCATTGCCATTTCAATATGTTAGTATTATCCTTTTCGTTTGACTAGATCAACCGTGTCCTATGGATCCTAGGAACCAACAACCTTCTGAGTCCCCATCTCCTCATTCAGATATGGTTGCTCATATGCAAAGGAGGGTCGAACTGCTTGAGTATTTAATGGGTGTAGTGCACGCTGAGGCTCGGAATACTACTTTGGATACTGGGAATGTATCTGCTGTCAATGAGGATAGTGACGTACCAGCTGGTCCTTTCGAATGCAAAATTTGCTTGGAAGTTCCTAGAGAACTAATCTTGACTTGTTGTGGGCACATGTACTGCTGGCCATGCTTTTATCAGTTACCTTGCGTTGATTCAACTTCAACGAATGCTACAAGGGAATGCCCTGTCTGCAAGGGAGATGTTGCAACTACAAATGTAACTCCCATTTATGGTTGTGGAGACCGCAGTGAAGGAACACAACTGGAGTCTGGCTTGATAATACCACCACGACCAAATGCGCGTCGAATATCAGATTGATAGATTGCATCGTGGTGTGGTTTCCCGTCCAATCTAACGCTACTTTGGGTGGAAACAATTCTCTTTCCATCTCTGCTTCATTATTGCACTCACGAAGGCCCAGTAGATTCATTTAGTTTGTGGTTCCCATCATTGTAGCTATGCATGTTTTGGAATTCCTGTATTTGTACAGTTGTATCCTATCAATTCAGTGTATCTGGTTTTCGAGATCATTTTTTATGCATTCTTCAACTGATCATGTTTATCTATTCAGCAGCCTCAATGCAGAAGTACACGCACTATTTCAACATTAAGGTGACCGTTATTTCATTACAATGGAATATTTGATAAGAAAATATGGCATTTCTTTGCAAATTCGCTTGGAGTTGCACAGAACGTCCAACATAGTAGAATTGCTGTGTGGAGTTGGTGGGGCTGTCACTATGAAAATGGTTTAAGAGCTATTATTCGCAGAACTTTACCAAATTACTTTCACTTTTGATCTTTGGAAAAGAAGATGTACTATCAAGTATGGTCAACAAAGCTTTTTTTTTATCAAGAGTGGTTCATCAGGTTATTAATGATGTGAAATTTTTAGTTGCTGAAAACTTTGAGCAATTAAAAGGTCGACTTGGAAGGAAATCTTTGAATATACTGATTCATACAAGATGCCCCTCTCTTATAGTCTTATTTTCCTGTCGGGTGGGAGAAACCTCATCAAAACTTCTTCAAGATTAACTCTGATGGGAACTCAGTGATCACAGAAGGGATGGTAGGAGTAGGGGGAGTACTTAGAGATCATTCAGCTTGCATGATTCTAGAATTTTCTAAGTCACTACAACTGCACAAACGACTTAGCAGAGGCAAAAACAACTTAACTTTGGAGCTTGATTCTGCACTGGTTGTCGATATGCATTTAAAGAAATATAAAGCACCATGGAACCTACAGGAACACTCGTGTGGCCAAGAATGGTGTGGCCAAATAGCACCCTCCTTTCTATTAAAGACACTTCCAAATGTCTATACAATGTAAAAATCTCTTTAATTTTTGCACACTTTATGACATGAAATTATAAACATAAACGTTAAGAAGACTTGGTTTTTTAAAATTCTCACCCCTATAATTGCAAATTTTAGACTGATATTACAGTGTAATTAAATTAATTACTCTATACAAATTACATTTAACAAAATATTTTTGAATATTTTATGACATCATATTATATATTTATTATAATAAATTATATTTACTTCTTTCTTTATTATTATTATTAAAGTGGAATCCCCTAATCATAAGTCATTTTACTAAAAAAACTCCTGTGTTGTAAAACTAATAGTAGTAAAGTAAGAACAATACAAATTAAAAGTATATGAGAGGAGTAGGTAGAACTTGTATTCTCAAAGTGTTTCAAGTCTGTCTTCCATAGAGCCAAATGTGCTCTATTTATAGGATACAAATACATAGGTTACAAATCAACCCAAAGGTTACAAGAATTTGGAATTAGTGGTCGCTTAGTGGAGAGGAATTAAGTAGGAGAAAGTGGGGTAGTAAACCATATGTTACAATTGAATAATGGTGAGTAGTGGTCATCCACACAAATAAATGAATTTATAACATCCTGTTAATTTTCGAAGCCGGTCTAATGTTTTTTTTTTCGGTTTATCTTTATTAATGACAAAAGTTTAAAAAATTCAGAACTAGCAATATTATTTTGAATATTCTTGATGAAAAATGTCCTAAAGCAATGTTTTTTACCAACACTAGAACATATTATTCTATGAGCATTAAGGGGCATGGTGGTTCATGTTAGTAGATGTAAAAACCCAATCTTGGTCATCGTATTACTTGTTGATCGTAACCATTAACTAGCCACCCATACACCTTTCACAGCACAAGGTTACCTAATTTATATTGAGTTGATTTCAAGTGAAACTTGTAATAGTACTCCTCCAGAATATATATTTGCAGACCTCCATTTAGTCATTTGAGTTGACGTTTCGCGTTCTAAATCGGTAGTTGGCGTATTTAGTGCATCCAGTGTAGTTGGACTTTTGATGAGGGTGGTTGGGGTTGTAGTATTTATGTTTTGTGTATGGTTTCAATGCATCGTCTATGAAGTTCAAGTGGAGCTTTTAAATACTTCTCACAAACCATATTGGGGTTTCAGTCCTCCATCTTGAAAAAATAATTGTTGTGCTCGTATACTTGTCCAAACGTGATGAAGCAAGAACCGTGTCTACTGGACCTTCCAGCAACAGTTGTAGAATCAATAATCCATAAATTTATGGAATCCGACCCTTCTGTTGCTGATATCTCAAATCTGACCTTAGTGTGAGTTCAAGAATGATTTGTTGATTCTTTAATGCACTTTTTTTATACCTTAGTACTTGCCACGACGTTATCATGCATGCATTTTACAATTTCAGGTGCGACCTTACACGTAAGCTGGTGTTTACAGGGCAATTTCAACGATACCTGCCTCTGGAGAAGATCTTGGATAAACTGCAACGCTGCGACTGTGGAAATCTTGAATTTCTATATGGACTGAGCAGCAAAGGAATTGATCATGCTACCCTACTTCTCGGGACTCATATGTTTTTTGTTGCCGGTAACAAGGAGGGGTTACACTATATGGCCCAAGTCGCTAATAATTCTTCGTGCGAGGCCCAATTCGTTAATAATTCAGCTGTGGCCCAAGCAAAGTACAATTACGGGATTGCATTGCTGATGTTTGATAGGGAAGATGAAATTAGCATCAACTCGGGGATGGAAGTGCTGCTTAGTCTATTGAAGGAGCACGACGGAAGAAATAAGACGATTGAATGCAGAAGACGTCTCAAAAGGATGATTGGTTCGGCAAACTGCAGCAAAGTCGTAGAGACCGGGTGCTGTCACTTTCAGGGGCCGGGGCACTGGAACGGATGTATGACAGATATTTACGGCTGCCGTGAATTATTTGTCAATTGTGATCTATGTCTCATTGACGTTGAAACCACGAAATTAACCTTTCCGATGTTTGACTTTGAGATGGGAGCTCCTTGTCATTCAGATTTAAGTTCGGACGATGGTAGCTTTGGTTCTAGTCTGGATTATTAAGGATGTATATACTTTGTATCACCTTTTTGGGCTCAATATATGCAGTACTTACTTCATCGTGGACTGATCGTGCGCTTGTACTTGTCTAACGATTGTCCAGTCTGAAGTTGTAATGTACTTAGTACTTAGTAGCAGTATTGACTTTCTCCTTTTTGTCCATGTACGATACACCAAGTTTGCATCCGCTGGGCTGATTTCGTGCATTCCCGTTATTTGTATTGTTGCAAGGGCAAAGAACTTGTCTACTAACCAAAACAAGTTCTACCCATCTTGATTAATAAAGTACCAGGGCATGTGATAACTGCTCAATATTAAAGAGTACCTAAAATTCGATTAAACAAGTGTCCTTGTTTTACACATGTCGTTGGCTAAACTTAAACGCCAGCGAGTGTGGGAATGTTGAATTCCTATCAGGATTCATACGTGGGGGAATAGATTATGCGACCCAACTCCTGGGGACTCGCTGAAAACGTGTTGGAGGGCTTACTCTACATGGGCCGAGCACATGCCTTCATTGATGGTGCGGCCCAATTCGCACCATTAATCAGCTGTGGCCCAAAAATAGTCCAATTATGTGTTTGCGTTGCTCCTGTTGACAGAATGAACAAATTAGAACTAATACGGCAATGGTTTCGTTGATTACCCTATTGGTTGAGGACGACGGTATACGTACGGTGGTTAAAACCAGAGGACCTGCCATTAGTGATGGTAACTGCAGCAAATTAATGGATTCTAAGTTCTGAGGCGAAGTCGGAGCAGGACACATGAATTTATAATGCAATTCATGGCAATATTTCACCCGTTAGTTAACAGTCATCTGCGTGTTGTTGACATTGAAACTTTCGGATTAACTTATCCGCTCTTTGATGGTGTCAAGCAGAAGGCGTTGATTCACACGAAACACCTGCTTCTACTTTATTGCAATATTTCAATCTAAATTATCATTATGAGTCAGTTTAATTATTCGTGGTTCGCCTAAGGATGTAACACTTAGGTGCCATCACGGCCCCGAAAATTGGGTCGTGATAATAAGTTAATGATGCCGTACCATCTTGAGCTATATTTATGAAATTAAGATCTTCTTCTACCTGCCCCATGTTCGCTTTGATTCTAAATTTTTGATCAATTGTAAGAGGTGAGTATCAAAGTAGCTTCTATTTACGTATAAATGTAAGCGAGTAACAAATATTCAGTTTTCCGGTCGAGTTCAGTGAGTACGCGGGCTTCTTCGAAATTTTTAATCAAGTTTTTTTTAAAATTTTACTACTTTCTTTCTGCATTGTTCCAGATCTTAGAGAAACTATTCAAGGAGTATAAACACTACAGCTGAGTGAACAATGCTTCGAGCTGAGTTTGAGTGAAAAAAAAATTTACAACGGCCAAAAAAAGTAGTAAATGAACTTCAATAAAAAGAGAGGGAGAGGAGGGAGAGTTACAGACGAGAGAGAAACCGGAAAAAAATAGGGATTTTGTCACAACTGCCTAATTTATAAGATTTTATATCATTCGATGCCATTTAATTATGGTACTATTTATTAAATTGCAAATATACCACAATTTTTATTATCCCTATTGGTAGTTATCAGTAAATCCTCTCTTTATATCTGAAACCATCCTAGAAGAGGATTCCTAAATTTAAGCATATTTTAACGGAATCCTAGTCAATTACAATCTCAACAAATATTCCCATAAACTTCTATCTAGTGCATTCATAAATAAAATATTGTTATTTAAATAAATATATTACCACCACCTCTGCACCTTGGTTTATATCAAACCAACAAATTTAAAATTTGTGATCAAATATATAGTATATGACTATAATATCATATATAAACAATATGGTACAATAATGATAATATACATAGTATATCAATATATAGTTTATTAAAATATAGTATATCAATATATAGTATGCACATACAGAAGGTATATTAATAGCCACATATTATGTATAGTATATCACAGTAATATAAATAGTATATGGGCTATATTATTCACATTGAATTTTCTATCAACGTGTTTTGTCTTTATATTCAATTAATAAGACAACTATGTAAATGGGGAGGGATGTGACTTTGAAAAAAAATTGGTTGGGATGTGATAATGGAAGTGGTACTTTTAAAAATAAATAGAGAAATATGGTATATAATTATTTCCCAAAAAAATAATAACAAAAAGACGTAATTAAGCAAAGCAGCAAAATATTTGCCCACTCTCGGCGAGTGGAGGATAGCAATGGAAGTCGAAGTGCAAATTGGACTTTTCACACGGTGGCCACGTCGGGTGCGGCAAACCGCGCGGCAATCTGGAATGGTGTGTATCATCACCCTTATTTTTACTTACTTTTTTCTGGTTCTTTTATCCTTTTTGTACCCGCTTGATGACCCGACTTTTATACCTTTTTATACAAATCTTACACGTACAAGAGTTGATTTGTTTACTCATCCACATCTGGTAAGATTTGATTAATTAATTTTTCGAACTCTTTTGTTGGTGTATGACTCTTTCTTTTTCAAATTATGTTGCTATTGAAATATCTAACAATCTTATGCACATTAACAATTCAAAAGCTCATACTTTCTTGTTTGGATCATTCATCTTATTTTGATTTATTTCTACTTTATTTACTCGATCTCCTTCTTCCCCTTATTTTGTTGTTTCTGGTTGAAGATGGGAGTTGATGAACAATTTTATCAATTAATTCCAGGTACAAAAGATTAGTCTGCCGACAAACTTCCCTATTGAGCGGATGCATAATGCATTGCATTTCACAAATTAAAACAATATAAAATTAATTGCTATATGTTTTTAATGTTCTTAGAGATTAATACCGTTTTAAAGGTGATGATGTTTTATTTTCTTTATTTTTTATATTTCGAATTAACTCTTGAAATGATAGGAATTATATATCTATACTATTACAAAAGCACGAAGGACCTAGTGAAATGTCACTCGACTTTTTTACCCTTTGAAAACAGATTTCACATTGGATAAAATTATCTTTTACTTATTTTCTTAATATTCAGGAACAATTCATTTTTACCTAATATAAAATATACGGAGAAGTTGTAATGCTATATGAATTCCTCTTAAAATAATAAAGCTCGAAAAAAACGAGTTTACATTGGCTACCAACTCCAACATATTTTGTTGCTCAAGGAAGAAACAATCCCTCCGAATCTTCTATAGTTAAATATTACATGCATGTCTTTACTTATGTTTGAAGTTCAAACAAATTCTCAACTGCACCGAAAGCAGTGATTCTTGTTTTACACTAGAAATTGAAGATGAAGAAAACTATGTCTACTTGGTCTTGAACGAAGTACAACTTGGAAATTTGGGTTAGAAGAAGATTTGGTTGAAGATACAAAAACAAGATTCTTAAAAGAGAGAGGGATTCCTGCATTTAATAGCAATCGAATTTGTAATGGACAAAAAATCTTTGTCGGAAGGATAAT
Organism: Petunia x hybrida; assembly: GCA_037355625.1. Lineage (NCBI taxonomy): Eukaryota > Viridiplantae > Streptophyta > Magnoliopsida > Solanales > Solanaceae > Petunia > Petunia x hybrida. The sequence continues at coordinate 9,335,665 of JBBBVM010000003.1, read as the reverse complement.
TTTAATTTTTCTTCCCAGTTTTCAGTAACTAAAAAGCAGGATTAATGTAGTGTAATGGTTGATGACTTTGGAGTAGGCTGATGTGGTTTCTTGTTATGTAAGTCGTACTTAACTCTCTTTCCGATAAATTGTGTGGTTTAGAATTGGCTGTCAGTCAGAATTTAAAGCCACTTGACATTGAAACCACTCAACTGAAATTATTTCATTACTAGAAAAATTATCTCTAACTTACTCTTCTACTATTAAAATTTGCATGTCGTTGAGATGCAAGCTGGAAATATCAATGATCAGAAATAATTTCAGGAAGGGCAACAATATTGCACACCTTCTAGCAAAATGAACTCATTCTCTGTCCAAATTTAAAACTTTAGTTCCTCATGCAAGGCCACCGCTATTTGTGCAGCAATCACTGTCAGCAGACCAAACAAATTGGGCACACATTTTGCTACTACCATTTCGGATAGTACATGTAATAGCCTTGCTTTTCTGGAAACCTAAATGCCATAGTTGGCACATTTATGTTTTGTACTAATGAATCTACTACTCGTATCATTGATTCCAATAAAATCTTTAAGAACACTTTATGTAATACTCCGTAAATTTATGCTTATTGAATGTCATGTTTCTACCCAAAAAAAAAAAACGATTATCTTATCATTCCATGCATTTTTTAAGGTACTATTTAAACGATTATCTTATCATATTTTAAGCGTCGGAGAGAGGGAACGTTGCAATATCAATTTTACATACATAATTGGTGATTTCTCTGGTTGCTCCTTATTTTGAAACACTTGTTAAGCATTTACTGGCTATTATGTTTATCTTTCTTTTATTTCATTTGAATTAAAACGCATAATTTTGAAATTATGATTGGTTAGGAATTAAGAATAAGAGAAATGAGCACAGGGGAATTGGCATGGTAAATTGCTAAAGAAACATTCATTTAATGTTTGGATGAAGATAACTCTCTTTTACCTCTGAGTGTTTTGATATCCAAAAGTGTAATTACCTCAGTATAATAAACAAATATGTACATTTTCATATTGGATATTGAAAGCATGACTTTTGTACATTAATTATATTTGAAATCATATATTTGTATTACTCCGAAACGGTTCCAGCATTGAACTTATGAGTTCTAGATGCTAATTGCTACTGAGTCAAACCGTCATTGTGTTCAAATTTTAGTATGTGTACACATTTAGTAGATTTTTTAACAAATATATGCAAGGTTTATGCCAAAGCTATTGGGATTCATAAACTTTTCAACTTTACCACTCCTGATCAAACCTCCCGTCCTAGCTAATAATGAGTATGTGCTCCTGGTACTGCTTATTAGTCGACATGCAAAAGTATAACTGAGTTTTTTTTTTAAAGAAAATTATGCAGCTTTTGTAATTTCACATATTTGCATGTTTCTTTTGTTAGAATAATAAACTAGATAATGATAAAGCTATTATAAATACAAAATTTTAGAGGCATCATTAAATTATCATATAAATAGTGGTAAACCTAACTTTCACGTGCATAAAGAGGTTGAGATGGCTTATAACTTCGCTGTTTTGATATGTTAAAAGTCGCTTATCATTCAAAAGTCTCTTTATTCAGTTACAAAAGGTGATTTTTTTTCAATTACTTTTGAAGGCATGTATCTTCTCCCTTGTTAATGTTGTATTAAATGTCTTTGACATGCGAGAATTAATTACTTAAGCAAGATAGCACGTGCAACGCACGTATGCTAAAACTAGTATATTGAAGAACATAACAATGTGATGTGGATGAAGTTGACTCTGATTGACATGATGTAGAAGACTAAAATAACTTTAGAATATACTCCCTCCGTCCCAAATTAGTTGACACCTTCAGTTTTTTCACGTCCATTAAGAAAATTATTAAATAGAGTGTGTATTTGATTATGTTACCCTTATTTAATGTTTGACTATTAAATTTTGTTGACAGTACTTTTAATTATTAAGGATATAGTTGGAAAAGACTAACAATTTTAGTTTTGAAATCTTAAAGTGTCAATTTATTTAGAACAAATGGTTATTGCTAAAGTGTCAACTAATTTGGGACGGAGGGAGTAGATAGATAGATAGATGGATGGATGGATAGATAGATAAATAAATAATCCTATAGCCTTATTGTAGTGGGCTAGATCTCGAAAGTAATGTTAACAAGTCTATATACAATAGCTTTTTCTCAAATAAGTTTCTTACTCTGCTTTCTTTCACCTATATCGTGTAATAATTTGGCATGTTTTGGTGTTTTAACATGTTTAATTAAGCTTCCAAATATTTGTATTTTAGTCCGTTTGTGTTAGACAGATCCATTTTGAGAAGCTCTTTTACAATATTAGAGCAAAAGTTTGTATTAATTTTAATGTGTTGCTACGAAAAGAAAAGATGACACAAGTTCAATAAACTGTGAAAAGAAGATATTCAGTAAAACTCTAGCCTTATTCTTCTCTATGGTGTTTTTTTTTTCGTACTTAGAAGTTGGATCAGATGTCATTTAACTCTTAGTTATGCCTTGAATGAAAGTTTTCTAATTTCTTTGCTAATATGTCATGGATGGTGTTTCCTTGACATATAATAGCTTTCAGTTTGAACGCAACTAAGAGGAGATATCTCCTGGGTATCGAATGTTTATTGTTGCTTTAGTAAAAAGCTAGGAGATGAACAAGGTTTCATTGTTACGTTGACTTTAAAGGCCTCCATATAGTCCGTATTTACTAAATGCATGTCGGATAAAAAGGATAGTTTCATTTATATTTTTTATGACTTTTCTTTATTTCTTATAATATTTAGGTACTACTCCCTCCGTCCCATTTTAGTTGTCGCTTTAGGTTTATGCACGCCCATTAAGAAATCAATAAATAGGGTATGTCTTTTACTATATTACCCCTAATAAATGAAACTGAATTGACTTTTCTAGGAAATACTCATTTATTAAATATGAGCATAGTTGGAAAGAATTGGTAAAAAATATTTTGAAATGCTAAAGCGACAACTAATTTCGGACAAATAAAACTTGCTAAAGCGACAACTAAAATGGGACGGAGGGAGTATTAATTAAGTTGATCATTCTTTTATTTCGTTTTATTAGAACGCCACATTTTTAAACTATGATGGTTAGAATTTTAGATTAAAGGAAGTAAGCATAAGGAAATCGGCAGAGCAATGGTAAAGAAACATATCAGCTATGTGTATTGCTAAAGGCACATCAATTTTAATATTTGGATTAATATAGCTTCCTTTTACCTTTGACTGTTTGGATATAAAAAGTATAATTAACTGGTTAAATTAAATGATACGTAAAGTCCTACATGTGGATATTAAAATGGGACTTTAGTCCATTATATGTGAAATCATAATTGGATATTATTCATAAGCGGATTCAGGATTTGAACTTTAAAAGTTCTAGATGACATAAAACTCCTCATCATTTGAGTTTTTGGGTTCAAATTTTAGTATTTGTGCATGAACCTTTGCTCGTCCTCGAGCAAAACCTGGACTTAGCTAGGAATGAAGACACTACCTATGACCATGGCTTATATGAAAACTTAGAATGACGCATATGCACTTTTCACACTCTTCTTCACAAATATATTAATGCCAAGAATATTTAAAACAGTCAAGTTCCCTCTCGTAACTTCCTAACCTCAAGAACCGACTCATTAGCACCAACTCTTCTACTAACTTACCTACTCTAACTGAGAAGCCTAATAATTTCACCAATCCCTCATAAACCATGTGCGCTCACAACAAGAAAACTGTCCCATTTGCACATAGAATTTCAAGTAATATTGGGACTTAACAATTGCAAGATTCACTGAAACGGCCTCGGTTAGTCGTTTCGGAAGTTAGGAGTCCGATTGGCGTGCCGATAATTTTAAAATATTCGTAATGTCCATTAGGACATGTCTGTAAAATTTGAGCCAAATCAGACCTCGTTTGGTAGGCATCGGAAGAAGGTTTCAGTTTTTATTGGCAATAAATATTAAAAAGAGATTTTCGAGCTCGGTTTTGCCGAATGAGCTCCGATTCGGAATCCGAAAGCGCCGTTAGGTTCGTATGATTATTTGTGATTTTTGTAAACTTTCGAAAGTGAATTTCGATGTTATTCGGCTAGTTTCCGCTAAAATGCCGAAAGTTAAATAATTTGACTTCTTTTCATTTAAATTCGCATCTTGAGTTTCGGGAGTCCAATTTGAGATCCGCCTTCGCGAGTATGTTACATATATTTTGTATAACTTGTATGCAAAAGTTGGAATTATTTCGAATATCGTAGGGTACCGTTTTAATTTTTACCGTAACTGCGAATTTTAAAAAAAAAAAGGAAAAAGATGAAAAAGGAAAGATGGTCGGCTAGCTAAGGGATAAGATATCCCCTTAGCTTCATTTCAACAGAAAGGATATAACGAGAAACAGAGACCAACAACGCAGAGGAAAAAGGAAAAATGCCAGAAAATGAGAAAAAGGGCCGGAGAAAAGTAGAATTTTCACCCTGGAACATTCAGGTAATGATCCTAATATAGTATTTGAGTTTATTACGTGTGTTTAAATATATTTCTGCGGTAAAAATAGGAATATTAGACATCGCCCTAATGACGTAAATTAATAGTTTAAAGGGTCAAATGGACCCCGATAATAAAATTGATTATATATCCGTACTCACTGAGTTATGGGCAACATATAAATGTAATTTATTTGGGGTTTGGTTATGTGACCATAAACCCTGTACATAGGCCTGGCCTGCGTATTGCGTATGCGAATAGGGTATCAGGTTCCTACTTGGATTGCCCTAAGATGTGAGGAATGAAGCCTTTAGCCTAATGTGATATATTTTTCTGCTTATTGATCACAGTGGGATCGTTTGGCAATGAATTCAAAGAATAACGCGGTTGTTGGTCGCAATGCTAACTTTTGAGAGAGGTAAGTGTTTATATCCATTTCTTTGGAGGCACCTGGCCTCGTGGATTTTCTACCACGTGTTCCTTACGTGTGTAGCTGCCGATAGGCGTACTCCTTACGCCTTAGCTTTCGATTTACATTGTGTATTATATGTTATGTCCTGCTGTTGGTATTGCATTGAGGAACTGAGCATTGTACTCTGGCTGTGAGTTGGCATCTACTTCCCGGCTGTCGATGAGAGTCCCGCGCCGGTAAAGGGTTATTATTACATCACATTGCATTCATATGCATTACATTGCACATCATATTGAGGGTAGGAGGATTCCGCCCTCGGAGCAGGAGTATTCCGCTCCATTGCATCATATTGAGGGTAGGAGGATTCCGCCCTCGGAGCAGGAGGATTCCGCTCCATTGCATCATATTGAGGGTAGGAGGATTCCGCCCTCGGAGCAGGAGGATTCCGCTCCATTGCATCATATTGAGGGTAGGAGGATTCCGCCCTCGGAGCAGGAGGATTCCGCTCCATTGCATCATATTGAGGGTAGGAGGATTCCGCCCTCGGAGCAGGAGGATTCCGCTCCATTGCATCATATTGAGGGTAGGAGGATTCCGCCCTCGGAGCAGGAGGATTCCGCTCCATTGCATCATATTGAGGGTAGGAGGATTCCGCCCCCGGAGCAGGAGGATTCAGCTCCATCTATTTGGCACATGTGACACCATTGCATCATACTGCATTCATCCCATTTCATTGCACCGCGTGCTGACTATTGTGTGACTATCGTGTTTTGTTTTATATATGCGGTATGTATACCGTATCTCAGTTTGCCTATATATTTCTGGCTCGTATCTCGGGTTGCACGCCGCAAAGGTATGAATATATGGATCGGGTTGCACGCCGCAACGGTATAAATATATGGATCGGGTTGCACGCCTCGGGAATATGAATATATGGATCATGTTGCATGCCTCGACAATATGAATATATGGATCGGGTTGCACACCGCAACAGGATGGATATATGGATCGGGTTGCACGCCGCAACAGGATGTATTTCTGATTGTTGATGTGTTCGGGATACCTATATGTTCTGGCTGTATTACGTTCCTGGTTATTGAATAGTTTGCGATCCCATACGTGTTTCTAATTATTATCTGGCCCTGCCTTTTCATAATTTAAATAAGAGGAATCTGGTTTATTTGTTTCTTTTCTCCCTGGCTAGCTATCCTATTCTTTGAGGTGGCTAGTCTGCCCCACTTATTGAGTCCTTTGACTCACCCTTGTTTGTTGTTTGTTTCTTGTCTATCTATTTCGTTTCGGCAGGTTCGCTCCAGGATTGAGTTCGCCACGTTGTTCAGGAGCGAAGATGACTTCAGCTGTCAGGGTGAGCCAGCTTTTATTCCGGATGGCCACCAGTTTATTGTTAATTATTTCAGCTGCATTTTGCTCCCTCCAGGAGGTATATGTCTTCTTTTGTACTCTTAGATGTCGAGTCTGGATAACCCTAAACCTAGTATGTTCGGTAGTCAGCTGTAATTTCTTTTGTACAACTTAGAGGTATCAGTTTGTCTGTGTTTTGGTTTTAAGTCTTGTCTTTATTTATGAATTGTTATATTTATTTTCCTAATTTAATTTATAAGGGTTCGCCCGACGGGTCTAGGGAAGGATGTCGGGTGCCCGCACGGCCTAACCGGATTCTGGGTCGTGTCAGTTGGTATCAGAGCCCAGTTTAGAGTCTATCCAGACTAAGACAGTGTCTAGTAGAGTCTCGCTGATGGGTACGTAGACGTCCGTACTCATCTACGAGAGGCTATGATGGCATTTAGGAAGTTTCACTTCCTTCTTTTTTGATCGTGCGTTGGTCTAGGATTCAAAAGTATTTTCGTTAATTCGTTAATTCCTTCATGGTAATTGTGAACCCTCGTGCGACAAATCAGCAAACGGTATGAATTCAAGACGAAGCAGTCTAGCCTGGGGCTAGCACTGATGAAGCCCCGTGTGTTTTTATCGTGTTGGCGATCTAGTTACGGAGGTCCCAATTGTACGAGCTCGCGATGGGCAAGGGGGCAGGGCCTTGTAGTTCCCTTGGCTCTCTATGATGCTTTACGAGAATCTTGGCGACGCAGATACCGTAAGAACCTATTATTCGCTGGGCAGCCTAGCAGTTGCTGCATATTCGATCTCAGGGAGCTCCTTTTCCGGTTCTTAATATTGCTGCAGTAAATTATATTCCGAAGGCAACATGTGTTGTGCCTTTAGTTATTCTGGCTGGTTAGCTACGAGTAATGGCTCGGTCCGAGTATCTAAAAAGTTGCATTATTTTACGCGGTTGAACCTTCCGTTATTCTTAAGCAATGCATCAGATAAACCCCGCGATTCTTTTCAAAAATAAAATGATGTCAGCATATCCTTCTGGCTCTTGATTAAATCGAGCAGTATGGTGTTGATTATTCTTCTTTCTAGTTTCTGGGTCCAGCCTTGAATTGGTGGGCCGCTATCGTATTAACTAACTTGGTTCGGTTTTTCTTCTAGATTCGTGGAAAGTTCCTTTCGAGTAGCGAGCGAGATGAAAAGTGTTTCCATTTTGAGTGGATTGGACAGGGTAGCCTGTCGGTTAGCCTGTTGGTGTTTCAGAATATGAGATTGAATTCTATAGAATGGATGGATATGCATTAGAACTAGTTCATGAGCCTTTCGAGAGATTCAAAGATTTATTGATGACATTTATTTTTCCTTGAAATCCCAGATGGTTTGAGAAATTGAGGTCCGGATTTTAGTTGATGTTGTTGTTAATATTGCCCGAAGGTTCGAGGGCATACCATAAGTTATAGTGGAAAAATAAGAGATCCCGTGGCCCTAGTGGGTAACCATGGTACCTCATTTGGAGGTAAAAGTTATGATTATTTTGGGAGGTCACCTTCCAGGTTATCTCAGCTTGTGTCACTTGATTCTTAAAGTGCGCTAGTAGCTCATCAAGATCAGATTCAGTCTTCTCTTTATAGCTTTCAACAATCTGTCCAGCTTCCATTCTTAGCAAAAAGGTGATATCATTATCGTGAGTCTGGTTATCCTTTGAGGAGTTTTTCCTTACTCCGGCAAGTAGGCAGTCATCTTTTCTCTCGTCATTTGGCATCGCGCAGTCGCAGGGTATTTCATTTAGATCTCAATCAGCCAGAGAAATGCCACCATCCAGTAGAGGTTGAGATTTTGGTTGCAGTGGTTCTCCACAAAGTGCTTGTCAGGGTAGTGGCTCAGCTCAGCTGCAGAGGCAGTTCTATTAACTGCTAGTCTGGCAGGATGCTGAGGTATCTGATGTAGTAGACCCATGTATTTCTTCTTCTCTTAAATGTGAGTAAGATTTGATTCTTTCGATCGATCCGGAAATGGTGTGTCTTATCATGTTTCGATGGTTTCCTTGGATGTCGTTTTTATTAAGAATCAGTTGCGGTAGAGGGGTGAGCTTCTTGTATGATTTATTCCTGGCATTTCTGAGATCCTCCTAGTTGATCTGGTTTAAATGTGAGAAATTTGGGAGTGAGTGTTGCTATTGTCTGTGTGGCACCTTGTCGTGCCACCTTCTATTATTATATCAAATTAGTATACCTCTCTTTTCGGAATTCCGTGTTTGTAAGATTATAGGATTTTTATTCATCACCATCAAAAAGTGTCATTGTTTCTTCCGGTGTAAAGTGGCTAGTAAGTAATGCTCGATCTACGTATCTCCTCTTGGTTCAAAACGCTAGTAAAGTCATGTGATTGTATGAGCTTGTCTGGATTATAAAAGGGTTTTCTGGTAAATTGTCAGAGTTTCCTTCTTATTGGGAGGTTAAATTGGTATGGATGTTTTTCCATAAAGCTTATTTAATGTCTATCTCTTCAATTGCGATTCTTTGGCTCGCCTGACTCAGAAGTAGTCTAGCTTTGGTAGCCAAGCAAATAAGAAGATGAACTTCCTATAGCTCTAATTATTTCTATCCTCGGTCTGTTTCCATCTCTTCTTCGTCCGACACTAGTGAGCGTGGGCAATTGGTAGCCGCTTGTGACATTCCCTGTGTTGAGCCAGAGTACGTGTTATTGTAGCCGGGTAAGCATATTATTGTTTTGGATATCAGTTTATCCGGGTATCCATTCCTATGTATAGTATAGTGCTGGTTCTGTTTTTGCGGATCATCCAGTTTCAGGGGAAACTCTGCCGAAAATTTTATATAGAAGTACCATCCATCAGGCGGTGGCGTTTACGGCAAAGGTATGGAGTTGTGAACTTGAGAGTTGCAGCTGTTTGGCAACTCGAGAGAGTAATTTGGTAGCTCAGGTCTGACCCGCGTTCTCTACTTAGCGAAGTCTTCCTTAATCCAGCAGGTTGTGCGAGGATGACTATTTCTATTCAAATTAGTTGTATGAGTTTATGCTTTAAGTGGGGGAGTCTTCCTCCAATTAATACCGAATCATAATATTAAATCTCTAAGGCGTTGCTGAAGCGTAAGCTAATTCTTAGTTCCATCAACCTGTTCTATATCGAAATGTATATCGAAGAGGTAATTATCGGCTGAATCATGTTAACCCATTCAAAGTTTCGTGTATCTTTGTTTCGAAAATGTAGAACTCTGCTCACGTGATCGAGGAAGGATCAACTTAGTCAGAATAAGCTGGGCGATGACGTTATCATATTATCCAGTTATGTTTTTATCCAAGAATTTGATGTGTGTGTTATAACTCTGATTCTGTAATTATGAGATAATGTCCGTGGAGTGGTTTATGAAGGTTGTGCAAGTTATCTTGTTATCTTCGTAAATCTTGCTTTAGATTTAGGCTCGTTCGAGGACGAACGAGAGTTTAAGTGGAGGAGAATGAAACGACCTCGGTTAGTCGTTTCGGAAGTTAGGAGTCCGATTGGCGTGCCGATAATTTTAAAATATTCGTAATGTCCATTAGGACATGTCTGTAAAATTTGAGCCAAATCAGACCTCGTTTGGTAGGCATCGGAAGAAGGTTTCAGTTTTTATTGGCAATAAATATTAAAAAGAGATTTTCGAGCTCGGTTTTGCCGAATGAGCTCCGATTCGGAATCCGAAAGCGCCGTTAGGTTCGTATGATTATTTGTGATTTTTGTAAACTTTCGAAAGTGAATTTCGATGTTATTCGGCTAGTTTCCGCTAAAATGCCGAAAGTTAAATAATTTGACTTCTTTTCATTTAAATTCGCATCTTGAGTTTCGGGAGTCCAATTTGAGATCCGCCTTCGCGAGTATGTTACATATATTTTGTATAACTTGTATGCAAAAGTTGGAATTATTTCGAATATCGTAGGGTACCGTTTTAATTTTTACCGTAACTGCGAATTTTAAAAAAAAAAAGGAAAAAGATGAAAAAGGAAAGATGGTCGGCTAGCTAAGGGATAAGATATCCCCTTAGCTTCATTTCAACAGAAAGGATATAACGAGAAACAGAGACCAACAACGCAGAGGAAAAAGGGAAAATGCCAGAAAATGAGAAAAGGGGCCGGAGAAAAGTAGAATTTTCACCCTGGAACATTCAGGTAATGATCCTAATATAGTATTTGAGTTTATTACGTGTGTTTAAATATATTTCTGCGGTAAAAATAGGAATATTAGACATCGCCCTAATGACGTAAATTAATAGTTTAAAGGGTCAAATGGACCCCGATAATAAAATTGATTATATATCCGTACTCACTGAGTTATGGGCAACATATAAATGCAATTTATTTGGGGTTTGGTTATGTGACCATAAACCCTGTACATAGGCCTGGCCTGCGTATTGCGTATGCGAATAGGGTATCAGGTTCCTACTTGGATTGCCCTAAGATGTGAGGAATGAAGCCTTTAGCCTAATGTGATATATTTTTCTGCTTATTGATCACAGTGGGATCGTTTGGCAATGAATTCAAAGAATAACGCGGTTGTTGGTCGCAATGCTAACTTTTGAGAGAGGTAAGTGTTTATATCCATTTCTTTGGAGGCACCTGGCCTCGTGGATTTTCTACCACGTGTTCCTTACGTGTGTAGCTGCCGATAGGCGTACTCCTTACGCCTTAGCTTTCGATTTACATTGTGTATTATATGTTATGTCCTGCTGTTGGTATTGCATTGAGGAACTGAGCATTGTACTCTGGCTGTGAGTTGGCATCTACTTCCCGGCTGTCGATGAGAGTCCCGCGCCGGTAAAGGGTTATTATTACATCACATTGCATTCATATGCATTACATTGCACATCATATTGAGGGTAGGAGGATTCCGCCCTCGGAGCAGGAGTATTCCGCTCCATTGCATCATATTGAGGGTAGGAGGATTCCGCCCTCGGAGCAGGAGGATTCCGCTCCATTGCATCATATTGAGGGTAGGAGGATTCCGCCCTTGGAGCAGGAGGATTCCGCTCCATTGCATCATATTGAGGGTAGGAGGATTCCGCCCTCGGAGCAGGAGGATTCCGCTCCATTGCATCATATTGAGGGTAGGAGGATTCCGCCCTCGGAGCAGGAGGATTCCGCTCCATTGCATCATATTGAGGGTAGGAGGATTCCGCCCCCGGAGCAGGAGGATTCAGCTCCATCTATTTGGCACATGTGACACCATTGCATCATACTGCATTCATCCCATTTCATTGCACCGCGTGCTGACTATTGTGTGACTATCGTGTTTTGTTTTATATATGCGGTATGTATACCGTATCTCAGTTTGCCTATATATTTCTGGCTCGTATCTCGGGTTGCACGCCGCAAAGGTATGAATATATGGATCGGGTTGCACGCCGCAACGGTATAAATATATGGATCGGGTTGCACGCCTCGGGAATATGAATATATGGATCATGTTGCATGCCTCGACAATATGAATATATGGATCGGGTTGCACACCGCAACAGGATGGATATATGGATCGGGTTGCACGCCGCAACAGGATGTATTTCTGATTGTTGATGTGTTCGGGATACCTATATGTTCTGGCTGTATTACGTTCCTGGTTATTGAATAGTTCGCGATCCCATACGTGTTTCTAATTATTATCTGGCCCTGCCTTTTCATAATTTAAATAAGAGGAATCTGGTTTATTTGTTTCTTTTCTCCCTGGCTAGCTATCCTATTCTTTGAGGTGGCTAGTCTGCCCCACTTATTGAGTCCTTTGACTCACCCTTGTTTGTTGTTTGTTTCTTGTCTATCTATTTCGTTTCGGCAGGTTCGCTCCAGGATTGAGTTCGCCACGTTGTTCAGGAGCGAAGATGACTTCAGCTGTCAGGGTGAGCCAGCTTTTATTCCGGATGGCCACCAGTTTATTGTTAATTATTTCAGCTGCATTTTGCTCCCTCCAGGAGGTATATGTCTTCTTTTGTACTCTTAGATGTCGAGTCTGGATAACCCTAAACCTAGTATGTTGGGTAGTCAGCTGTAATTTCTTTTGTACAACTTAGAGGTATCAGTTTGTCTGTGGTTTGGTTTTAAGTCTTGTCTTTATTTATGAATTGTTATATTTATTTTCCTAATTTAATTTATAAGGGTTCGCCCGACGGGTCTAGGGAAGGATGTCGGGTGCCCGCACGGCCTAACCGGATTCTGGGTCGTGTCATTCACTCACTCTAAAAAAGAAATCATGCACCATATTAGACGTACCATAGGCTTGCCCGTGGTGTAGAACTCGACTAATGTAAGCTTACTTGGTCTAAGATCAATAGGACTTTATAGGTTGTAATGTAGGCTGCAGGACACGTAGGATACATTTAATTATAATAGTGACTAACCTCCCTTGAGCATTTTAATACATCACACAATTTTTAAGCACCTTCTTTTTCGCTCGACTCTTCATAATTTCCCACTTCTTTATCTTCCAAGCTTCCCTTTTCTTTAAGCTTTCAAGAGTAACCACTAGTAAGGGACCATATTTTTTTTTTGCCTTGTTTTTTTCTCTCGTAATTTTTGTTCATTTTTTCTATTCTTCTTTGACTCTCTCTCTCTCTTTCTGTTTTTTTTTTAGTCCTTACCAGCAGTTCCTCCCAAATAATGCACATTTCTTTCTTTTCACTGGTCTCAATACAAACCAACTCTTTTAACTATAGCAACAAAGGCTCATAAGAACCACATATGCTCAAAAGAGATAACAGGCTTCGAACAAGATCAATTCAAAACAAAGAGGTCCGGTTTGTAATATGGTTACCAACGAAAAGAATTCAGGCTCAAAGGGGCTAACTAGGGTCAACTTTCATTGGGTAGGCAAATAATTCATAGGCTAACAAAGAATTGCCTATATCACTTCCTAAACTGAGCAAGACTCGTTATTTCACTTTGCAAACACTCGGGGCAAGTTCTAGACATCATCATGTTAGCACACAGCAACAAAAAATCTCACATACACATGGCACACGGTCTACTCAGGACGGTTCAACTCTAGTTCTCAAATTAAAGCAAGCGAGCATGCATTCATGTATAACACATAAGGGAGTTGAAACCTGAGCATAAACGTCACTCAATGGCACTCAACAATTATCAAGGCATAACAATACAAAATCATGAAGAATCCATGTAGTCCACATAAATAGAAGATCACACGAGTTATCCTTCCTACTATTTTAATTCTTAAAAAAAATTATTCTAGACCCGGTTCAAACAACATCCCTTGGAAAAGAACTGAGGCACTAAGAAAACCCAAAGGGGATCATTAATACAAATTAGAAGACTCCCAACCCACACTTAAAATCATGCGTTGCTCTCGATGCATTAAAATAAAATAAGGGTGATAGAGAAACTCCCTAGGGCTTTAAGCCCGAAGAACGTCCCTGCGAGCTTCTTTAGGGCACTGGGTACTCAGACTTCCCCCAAGCAGGACTTCATTAGAGACATAAGGGGTTGTGAGCACCCCACACTTAGAATCCATACTATTCGAAACCTGCAAAACAAAAAGCTCACCAAGTAACATCCTTTCAAAACAAACAAAACAAAATAAAATAAGAATATTGGGTTGCCTCCCAATCAGCGCCTTATTTAACGTCGTGGAACGAAAAATATCAATATCCCAACTTTTCTCTCCACTTTGAGAAGACGAATTGCCTCCCTAATTTGGATTCAAGCTTACAATCATGCTCCTGAGGTAGTGCAAATTCAAGTGAGCCAAGTTCCCTAATATTCATTATGCATGTCTTGGCCTTTAATCGAGGCATGCTATTTTCTCGATTTGGAATAACTAATTCAAGAATGAAAACACCGTGTTCCTCATCATTAGACTCATTAAAAGACTCGGATGGATCAACTTCCACATCACCATCCAAACACAATATCGAAAAATATTTTGAATGAGGCCTAATGCGCTTAAACTCCAATAGTATTTTATTTTTGACATCCTCACTTTCATACACACTCAAGTCCTCCAATATTAAGATTTTCACTTTCGCACTTGACTCTAATGATTTTTCCTCAGTGTCGGCATCATTCACTACCACAGGACTGAATGGTTTAGATTCCCCTTTTTGTTCATCTATCCTCTCAATGGTCAAGTCATATTTTAGCCTATTATCCCAAAATTCATCCATGACTTGTTGATTCTCACATCCTTCTTCAAGCAAGCACTTCATCATGTTCTTAAATTTACTGTCATAAGCAGAAGAACAATCATAATAATAGGGGCTTAGGGAATTGTAAAATGTCATATTCCTTAAACAAAAATATATGTGCAAAACCTAAATTATCTAAACTAAAAAACTAGCAATATTTACAGCTACAAATTAACCTAACACTCCCGGCAACGGTGCTAAAATTTGATCGTGCCGAAAACTCTTCCTCGAAAGGATAAGCGGTCGCTGCAAATATAACCCGGTTTAACAAGTCCGGGGTCGAATCCCACAGAGAGTAAACGTTAATTCGTAACTTAACTTTTACCAAGTTTTAGTTCAAACAATTTCAGGAACGATTTATAATGATTTTGGTATGTAAACTATAAATTAACGACAATAAACTAAAAACAAGTAAGTACTAGAGAAGATTAAAGTATAAAAGACCTAGGACATGACTTCTCCAATTATCGGAGTGATGTACCGAATACTACGCATTCCTCGCTTGATTATCCCTAATTATCATGAGCTCCTAGTTTATCGCTAGTATTCTTCAATAACAAGCAATAACTATCCTGAGTTACTTTTTCAAGTTAACACAAGATGATAAGATGGACTACCCACGTGATCACGATAAGGGTTCGTTGTTTCCGAACTCACCCCGCTCTTCTTCTCTAAACAATTCCTTATTTGGGTTAAAGTATCGCTATTCAACAAATCCTAACTCAAAACACTCTTCCAAGGGTTTACAAGAATAAAGGGCGCATTCAATTGTGAGCTCTACAATCGAAAGTAATCAAAACGTAGTTGAATAATCAGGAATAACAATGTCTAGCTTGATAAAACTAATGAAATACTCAATACATCATCCTATAATGGTTTCATCACGCCCTATATAGGGTAACTAGCTACTCATGTTCACAAGATTCATGACATAAGCAACAATAATCAATAAAGTACAAGAAAAGAATTGAAAAAGTTAAGCAAACTCGTTAGATCCTTGTTCTTCGCTGCCCTAGCCTTTTTCTTCTCCTTTCTAGGTTCAGAATGCCTCTCAAAATCGTCTTTTTGGCTTTTATATCACATCCTTGAGCCAAATGACCAAACTGTCCCCTTTACAAAATTGCAGAATTTTTGCCCTGGCGCTCTAGCTGTGCGATGCACAACCATAGCACAGGATTTCTGGAATTTCTCTGATCCCCAGACTTGTTCTTCTCACCTTTGTGTGATGGCTATGCAATGGGGAGTTAGCTCACTGCCTGAAAAAAAAATTTCTTCATCAAAATTTCATCTAAAGGTTGTGCTATGGTCGTGCGACGCACAAAACCCTTAGATTTCTCCAGATTTATCTTTTTGGCGCTATTTTTGCTCAAATCATCTTCCTTTGGCACCATTAGCTCCTATGCATAAAAATACAATAAATTAGCTCAATTCATCATATTTTTAACATCAAACATCACTAGAATGGACAAAAGCATGGGTAAAACACATCCAATTATGTATAAATTTGACCTATTATCAGTGCACATTCAGTAGATCTCTTCACATACATACAATGTCGATGCCAAAGCAATTGAGGTTCATGTAATCGGACCTCATATCCTAGGCTCCTAGCTAATTAGATTGCTTCCGGCCCGTGTATTACTTTATTTATCAATACTCATGTGAAAGTACTTATTGGGTTTGTAAGCATATCTCACCATTTTTGTAATTTTTAGTCTTAACTGCCTTTTTTTGTGATAGAATTAGTAATATAAACGGATTCATAATAAATTAGAATCAAGTTATTATAGATCTACGAAAAATATGTAGTCATTATAAAAAACCATATGAATAATGTCAAGCCTAACTTCATACGCATGTATAAAAAGTTTGAGTTGGATTGTGTTATAAGACGTTTATCATTCAAAAAACTTCTTTATGTTTATATAATACTGATTGGCTATAATATTTGAACGCCTATATTACCTCCTTTGTTAATACTGTATGTATTGTCTTAATATATAAATCTTTAATTATTTAAGTAAGATGACACGTGCAATGCACGTACACTAAAACTAGTTTATCTTAAATATAATAAATAAAATATAAAAATATATAGTAAATGATAATTTTTTCTATTGTAGAATCTTTTAATTAAGGGCAAAAATTTTAATCAATATTTTTAAGGAGCTTCGTACTTTTAATATAGTATAGATAGATATATAGATAGATATAGATATATGCTAACCATGAACTAGTTATATCCTACATATACATCATATATGTTTTGAATCGAAAGAAATTTAAAATAAAAATATATGTTACATATGTTAAAAAATAATAAATGTTACAATGTTAAAAATACAACATATATATCATCTACATATACGAAAAAATACACAGTATATCTAGGGTACATTCTTGAAGTGAACGAATATCTAGGGTATACCCTGAATTGAAACAAATATAGACTATGAGTAAAAAATACCGAATCTGAAAAATGCTAAAACTACAGTGTATATATCTAATTAAACATGAAATACACATTATATATAAGTAAATTCGAAAGACGTAGATCAAACATATATCTTAATTTTCACAATAGAAAACTTATACACATTATATACTGTCCTCGGCTGCCACTTAGACAGCTATTATGGCTGCCAAGAGGTTTATATGGAGATGTTTCTTTTGGAAAAGGGAAAAGGAGGATGAGGTGATGATATTATAGAGGGATGACGGATGGAGAGGGGGATTTAGGGGTTGAGCCTAAATTATTGGGATTTCATATTTTAAATTAGATTGCTATTAAGATAGTAGACTTTTTAAAACACTGCCATAAATGTTATTTAAAGTGCTATTTTTTGAAAATTCTTAATAGCTGTGCTGATTATGTTAATAACAACTTCAAAAATGACTAAGAGTGTAAAAATCCCTTGGTTTTGTTTTTTTTATCCCCATTCAAGAAGCACGATTATGTTGTCTATTTTGTTCTTTTCACGGTAAAAATTTGGCACCGTAGATTATTTGCACCACATTAAATGAAATTCAGCCAGCTCTTCATATTCGAAAAAAATGAAGTATTTTATATTGGGATTTATGTATAAAATTTTAAAATCTCAGAATAATCTTCTATATATATATATATATATATAAACAAAGAACGCTTAGGACAAAAAACCAAGTTAAGACATTAGGACAACATTTGTAATGGGATTTGGTTCAATTCAAATTGAAAAATAAGTGTTTTATTTTTTAATTTGAATGGTAACATAGTAAATATTTTTAAAAGATAAAACCTATACTACCTTATCTGAGTTGGTTTTGTATCACATTCGCAAATTTAAATTGGCAGGGTCTTATCTCTAGATTTGTTTTCCACACTTATCTCTAAATCTAAAAAAAAATAAAAATAATGATAAGATATTTTTAAAACTTTTATATTGAAAGTAGTTACACGATAGAGTCATTTTTAAAACTAAAGAAGGTTTAGGAGGACTCCTTCTTAGTTAGTATTAGATATTTAACTGTCCTATTTTATTTGAATTTGAACGAGAATAACAAAGATTACTTTCAAGGTTTCAAACTCTGATTAGATTTATCCAAAATCTTAAGCGACACACTCTGTTAGAACAGATAGATCTTTTAAAAGATAAACATTAGACTCCATTCAAATTCTTATAGATATATTCATCCAACTTTATCTGTTTTAAATGAATCTATATAGATAAAATAAAAAATTTAAATTTTCGAGCTATATATATAGCTGCATTTGGAGAACCCAACCAGTTCTGATCTTCTACCTTTCTGTTTTGTTCCTTTCCTGGTCTAATTTATCTGCATTATGTTGCCTACGTAGAGCTTATATTTTTGTTATTGCAGTGCAGGACCCTCAACATATTGAAGCATCTATAGAGGTAAAGCAACTAATTAACTTGGCTAATGTTTTGTTATATTTGATTTTGGTCTATGTGATAATGGAAGAGTATATTTTTGGGATACTACTTTAAAATCTATATAATTGAACTAGCAAAGCTCCATTATTTACTGAATTAGATTATTACTAATGTTCTCTATAGTGTTTTTAAAATCATTAATAATATTTTTGCTTATTTGTCTCATATATCTTATTCTGCTTAGATTTTTTTTATAGGTTTGTGGTCATGATTTACAAATGCACTCATATTTTGTGGAGAGAATGGCCAAAAGAGAATTATAGATGAGTGTAATGAAGCCATACGATGGCCACATGCTATTAAGGTAGTTCTTCGGTACTTTTGTTAATGTTTTAAAGTTTTGAATTGCATTTAGAAATAATATAATACTAAAAAGTAAATGTTCTAAATAGGGAATGGAATGGACATACGTAGTAGTAATTGATGATGATCTTGCGCAACTATCAAGCAACAAGGTCAAGGAAATGATTTAAAAGAAGGACTCGCACGACATTTTGTTTGGTCATAACATCTACAAGACTTTAAATGGGTTATATTTAGTCAATTGTATAATTTGATTTCTAGGCAGTAATTTCGGGTGTGAACCAAATAACCAATATTTGAATTGGTAGCATAAAGTTACCGGAAAATTTTCACCTTTTTGTCTGGTCTTTCACGGTTAGTTTACTGTTATTAGGATTTTTTGGTACTATAATTTTTTATGCATGCAAATTTAAGATTTCAGATTATATAATAAAGCAGAAATCCTTTGTAACAATATCAAGATAAAGTTAAATGTAACAGTAATACAATACTCTTACTAACAATACTAATTCAAACTTTGATAGATACTATCAAGTTTTTAAAAGTTATTCTGCTAACAACTGATAATGTTGTTATCCAAATGATATCATTTCAGTTGATATTATTTATCATGTAATAATGCTCCAGTTTCATATTTCCTTTTCAAATATGTCTTTGTTAATCTATTAGATTATAGCTAGCTTTTGTTCCCTCCATCTTCATTAAAAATAAATTTTTTAATTTGAATTGAATGGAAAGATAAAAATATTTGAACTTGGATTAAATGATAAAATATTTGAATCTATATTTATCTGTATAATTTTTCATATTCATTTCTCCCCCTATCTAATCATCATCGTCATTGTAGATCTGCACTTTTTGCTGTTGTATTTTAGTACATCCACTTTTATATTTTCAGTAAAATATAATGCTTTTTCGATCTTAATATATTACTGATTGCTTATCAACTTTTTATCTGTCTACTTTAGTTTTGCCAACTTTGACATGTATATGGTTTTGTTATTCTTGGGAGTTTGTTGTGTTATTTTGATATTTCATTTGTCACATGTGGAGTTATTTTTTAAGAATCATTATCACATGGACAACTTTATGTACTCTTTCATGTACGAGTGAAAAGTAGAAAGTAGTTGAAGATTTTAGTATGCTAACGTTGAAAAAATAACAAAATGAAGCTAGAAATGTAATATTAGGTATGTTATTGATTTATCTTTCATCTAATTATTATTAGGTATTTTTTTAGACTATACATTCAAATTTTTTACGTCATAAACCATATGGTTATTTTGTGCATTCATGTCGATCAAGTGATAGATTGATACTTAACATATTCTTTAACTTTATTTTTTAAAAAAATCAATATTTGAGCAATTGAAAACTCAATTGCACCCAAACTAAGAAAGTATAAGAACCATTTAAAATTCATTGGAACTAATTAGAGCTCTTTAACATTTAGCAAAAAACTAAACAATATGGCATCGGTTAATAATAATTCTAAAATTTAATATCTTCCATTACTTAATATATATTGTACTGTTTCATTGCTCAACATATTTTGGATAATATTTCATCGAACTTACATCGTTTCTCCAATATTTATGTAGTCCTAATTTTGGGTTCAGATTTGTATTAGGGGAACAACATTTGTTTTGAAGGAAAAAAAAATATTCCGCTTAAGAGAAAAATCAACGTGTTTCCATAATAAAATTCAAAAAAGCATATGGCTTTTAAGAGAGTTTTCTTTTTTTGTTGTTATGCTTAAAATTTGACCAACATGATGCAATATGTAAAGTATTTATGGAACTGTACAAAAATATTAATGTAGGCAAATAGTCGAGTTTTAATACTCAAAATACTCATATTTGCTATTTTGATAGTTTGATATATACAATTTGATAGGATTAATTTCTTTTAATATCTCCGCGCATCGCGCGGGTGCTATACTAGTATATATAAAAAAACAAAGAACGCTTAGGACAAAATGCAGAATAGGACATTAGGACAACAATTGTAATGATACTAAATTCAAATTCAAATTGCAAGATAAGTATTTTGTTAATTAGATAAAGAGATAGTAAATATTTTTGAAAGAATAAACCTTACCTTATCTTATCTAAATATTTTTTGTATAGATTATGAATTGAATAAAAAAGATAAAGCCATAAACTGACTTTCTTTTTAAATGCGATAAGATTGAGATAAGGATAAGAATTCAAAAAAAATATCTATTAAACTTAGATAAACTTATCTTTGTGTAAACCGATCTTATTATCTTGATTAATAGAAGAATATTCTAAACTTGAAAGATCAATTTTTTAAATTGAAAAGTAAATTTTTGGATAATTCATTCAATTTGAATTTCAAACAAACTTTATCTGCCAAAAGCTATTCAAAATTTTTAGCAAATATTATCTGCAACAGCTATTCAAATTATAAACAAATGATAAGACCGAAATTGCATTCTAACACCAAATCTATATGAAGCTACAATCTACATCTTGACGTGGGATGCTTCCTTTGTTTATTTGTTACCTGCTCAAAAGTTTTATTCATCTATTCATACATTCTATGGTATTTGGTTTATCCATTAATAATTTCATCAAAGCTTCAGTGGAAAATATTTCTATTAAAAGGAAACAGATTACTAACTTATATTTTCATTGAATGCAGATTCATTAAGCGCAGATTCATTAAGCTGTCACAAATGAAGCAACTGATCCGGAGCTTATGGAATCTGACTTTTGAATCGTGACATTTAGGTAATACCGCATATGTACAATTGGTAAATTTGCATAATTTATTCATTTTTTGATGCTTTAATGATTTAAAATATTGAGTGAGCAGCATTTTCAATCAAGAATTTGATTAACTTCCATTTTTAAGTGTTTTGATCTACTAAAAGCAGCTATGGGCGTCCTCAGCAAACAGGATGGGCAGCACACATTTTAGCGACAGTGGAATACAGAAATTGAGAAGTTGTTTCATGCCTTTTGGAGAAATTAAGGTACTTGAAGGAACTAACCGTTTTACGTTTTGTAAAGTTTTTATGATTTTTGGGGAACAAGAATATGAAATTATCCCGGAAATTTTGTTTCTTGGAAAATCTAGGGAGTACAAGTCAGTATGACAAAAGAAAGCAAGTAGTACACATCGCTAATGAGAAGTTTATGTATATTTTGTATTCATTGTGGAGTGAAGTTCAAATTCAGGGAGCTTTCAAGTGATCCTAGGCATCTATTATTAAAAACTAGTATTTGGGCACGCGCATTGCGCGTGATTCATGCTAACCAATACATTGAATACGATAACCTACACAAAATTCTAATGGAAGAAAAAAAAGATGAAACATATAAAACGATACCCTCGTCCATGCAGCAAAGTTATAAACTGGTACAATCTTTTTATCCCTTTGTTAACTTTTCCAAGTTACCAAATTTGACCCCCATTTTTCCTTTATTTTACTCCCTTACAAAGATATGTCTCCTAAAAATTGAAGAATTGAGCACCATTTATTTATATATCAGTAAGGGGTGCCTAGACAAATAACACAAGCTAAGAGATCTCTTTGACAACTTGGAGCTTATGGAGACTTTAAAGCTACCATTTTCTCAAACTATTGTTTGAAATTAAACTTATAGATTGCAAAATCCTTTTTTAGTAGAATGAACAATATTACATCTTCTATTTTCAAAATAAGCAAAGACATAAATAAATGACCAGAAATATCTTGAAAGTAGTTCAATAAAAGATAGTTTGGTGTAATGGTGACACATAAACTTTTTCACGCGATGCTTTATAAAAAAGTGCTTCTGGATGCTGGCTAAATCTTCCATAGCTTAGAGGGATGCATCTGACAAACTGACACGGTAGTGGGTTCTACCATTCTAGGCAACATAAACTCAAATGTTATAGATCTCATATACAACAAATAGAATTTTTGGTGATGGAGCTATGTCTTCCATTGCTAAATATATAGTAATACAATTACCAGCACATAAGTTGACAAATAAGTTTTAGAACGTAGAAGTCTAAGCATTACTGTTGAGTAATTGTTAATTGAATGTTACTTATTCCTTGTGTTCATAAAGAAAGAGTTACGTTAAGTATAAATAGACATATGACTTTTTGTATAACGCTTCTCATCGTCTTAAGTAACATAAAAAATTTAATAATAGCCTTTTCATTTACTTGGTGTGGATTATTCGAACCTGAGCTGTAATTGTTCCGATGCATGAATCTGCTCAAGTGGAGTACAACAATAGCATGTAATTATTACAACGATTGCTAGTTTGCTACTCCTAGGAATTAGTATCTTTTTATATATAATAATTAAATACTTATGTATTATTTATTAGAATATATATTTATAGTGTTTGCTTGAAGGGCAAAAAAGTCTTTTACTTTTTACTTAGTAGATTGGCTCTTTTATAATAGTATGATAAGGACCATAGGGATAAGAAGACATGTTTTGTTAATTAGCAGATGCGGACCCAAAATTTGAGCACGATGGAGAAACCACTGAATTCATTTAGATACGTCAATTAATCAGGGTGCAAAGTAATATATATACACTTCCAAATTCCGAGGTATTTATACTTATACATATAAAATTAATGCCAACAGCAACGGGTGACGGTGCACACCTAATTTGCAAATAGGTTCGCCTCGATTAATTAGCTCTCTATTTTTTGAAATTGGTTTATATCAATGGTGTCGTATTGTCGTGATTAACATTCATTAGAGGAAGCCATGCATAATCCTTATTCAAAATACAGATTTCATGAACCCATACTCTACAAGTATGCAGTTGGTGTTATCACTAATTATATGGAGGTTTTTTCATATTTTACATCCTTGGAGTGTATTTCATCTGCATTATCAATGGTCCTATCATATAACTTGTATCATTGAAATTTGATCATTTATGATAGCATATGGGAGAAAGTTGGAGTTTTGTAAAAAAAAAAAAAAAATACTTAGATTTGCTTTTTAATATATGGACTTTTGTCGAATTGTATTATTAATCCTATATTATGTTATACTAAATAATGTTAATTCTTCAAGTTTTAGCGTGTGCAACCAGTATAACTTCTATGTGTACAATTATTTTATATTATTATTCATTTTGCTTCATTTGTATTGGATTTTCAAAACAATATCATTTGTTAAATAGGACATTAGGTCAATATTTGTAATGACATTTTTTAAAATCAAATTGAAATTCCAAGATAAGTATTTTGTTAATTAAATAAAAAGATAATAAATATTTTTTGAAAGATAACCCACTACTTTATCTTAACTAATATTTTTAAAATTTGAATGGAAAAGATCTTAAATATTTTTATCATTATTTGGTTATTTAATCAAAGCAAAACGAAAGCGAAAATGGGCACCGTATCTCTCACATATATATAACCCCTATTTTACTAACTTTGTTAATTAACTAACCCAAAGAAAAATTACACATAATATAAATAGATAAGCTCAAATTTGGGATACATACATGTGTGCGCGTGTGTGTTTTCGTCCCACATGTTTATTATTAATTATGTATTGGGATAATCTAATTTTGTGGTTATATTAGCGCAAAGTTTTTATTGTTATTGTGCAGGTAAGTTGCAGTAGTATCATAACCAAGCTTAGGAAATATTAGATTGATTGAGATAGAGCTTGCTCCAAAATGAACTTTACTAGATTTTTAAAATTTATTACTTAACTTAAGAAAAGAGTAAAGCTTAGTTACTGTTAAGATTATTATTTAAATACGGTAATATAATAACAATGGATCAGAGAACTATCCACAACAACAACAACATACCCAGTGTATCCCATAAGTGGGGTCTGGGAGGGTGAGATGTACGCAGACCTTACCCCCACCAAGGTGGAGAAGCTGTTTCCAATAGACCCTCGGCTAGGAAAGGAAACATATTAGAAAATACATTGAAAAATCAAATCACTATTATCATGCTAAATTAAATGTAAAGCTAAAGCATATCCAACAAACAGATAAGAATAGTAGATATAAAGTCGGACAGCAAAAATACAAATCAGCTACATAAGCCTAATACTACATCTAATACAGAAAAAGATGCTCGACTATCACATAACCTTCTACCCTAATCTTCGACCTCCACGACCCCTTATCAAGAGTCATGTCCTCGGTGATCTGGATCTGGGCCATGTCCTGTCTAATCACCTCAGCCCAGTTCTTTTTCGGTCTACCTCTACCTCTCCGTAGACCCAACACAGCTAATCTCTCACACCTCCTCACCGGGGCATCTATACTTCTCCTTCTCCTACACTGGATCAGAGAACTATATATACATTTTTAAAACCTAAGAAACTCAAACTACAGAAGCGAACATATGATAGTTAAAGATAGAAAAATACAGAATAATAAAATAATTTCAACGAAGATTAAAATTGTAAAAAAATATAGATAAATTAAATCCCAAGATTATTAGATTATCCTGGAAATATAAATTAAATCTCAGGATTATGAGATTGGGCCACAAAGTAAAATTAGGATATTTGTTCAATATTTGTAATGAGATTTAATTCAAATTCAAATTGAAAAATAAGTGTTTATTTTTACTTTGAAATAAAAGACAGTAAATATTATTGAAATAATAAACCTTACCTTATCTTATCTAATTACTTTATATATGGATTACAGAGTGGATTGGTCGAGATAGGCTTGCTCCAAAGAATAAATTTACGATATTTAAATACGAAATAATAAAAAAATTAAGGAAGATTAAAATTGCAAAAATATAGATAAATTAAATCTCAGGAATACAATTATATTTTTGTCATATACAATGTTAAAAGAGCACTGATTGGTAGTGCCATTAAGTTAAGTATTAAACTATTAAAAAGTTACATAGAAATCTAATAAATAGTGATAATATGAACAAGAAAAATTGAGAAACGCAAAGGTTATTTGATCATTATATGATTTGTTTTCTCTATATTCATAGCAATTTACTTATTGTGTAAAATCCCTTAAGAAATGAGATAATCGTTGAAATTATGTCAAGGCAAAATGATCTAATTTATTCGCAAACCGTGTAATAATTTGACATGACTAATATTCTTTCATGATATTCGTGCATCGCGCGGGTGCTATACTAGTTTAAATATGAATTCCAGTACAAAATACTGAAATTTTGAACATATTAGTTCAAAAACCCAGTATAAAATACTGAAACTTTATATATGAAGCTCGGGGACTTTGAACATGAATCCCAGTAAAAATACTAGGATTTTGAACTAAACTGGGACTAATCTGGGTGTTTTTCAATGCTAATGGACTGTAAGTGTGCTCGCCAAAAATTTGGCTATTTCTCAATTAATTTTGAAACAGTGGATAAAACTCATTTAGGACATCCAAAATTGTCCAGATATCAATTTTTCACTCTTTTCACGCCCATTAGCAAAATATTAATTACTATGAGTAACTAATTGTCTTTACTTACTAATCTCTATGATTAAACTTAAGTACATTAATAATCTCTTGCCACTTAAAATACAAGGGTAAGATTAGAAAAATATAATTAATTTGCATTGATTTCTAAAGTGGACACTGATTCTGGGACAAGTAAAAAGAAGAACATGTACACTTATTAAGGGACGGAGGTAGTTTATGAAAATTATCAAGCCACCTTTCAAAAAAAAAAAAAAAAATCTGGACATCAGCAATGAAGTTCGGGACTATAACAAATTTCAAATAGACATTCTTTAACGAATATTATCCAAATTAAATGCTGTAAGTATCTTCAGGTAACTACTTGTGAATGATTTTTACTAGCTTTTCAAGCTCATAATTTTCGAAGGTTATTAAATTGTGATGAACCCACCACACCTATTCAAGATTGATAGAGAATTATTTTGTAGTGGCTGCCAAATATCCTAAGTTCCTAATGATATTAGCAGAAACTAGCACTGGGAATTCTTAGATTCTATTCTAGTGAGAGAGAAATAGACGCATATTGTGGTCAAAGGTCTTTGTTTATTCATCTTCTTTCTTTGTCTGAAGATTAATCTGCTCAAAAAGACATACATTGCTTTTTGTTCTTAAAAAAGCACAGTTAGAGAGTCAGTTTATCTTTGTAAAAACTAACATCTTCACACCAATTTCTCTTAAGTGACAAGGTAAGTTTCAATTGAAACAGAGCATGATCCCTTTCTCTTAATAGCCTCATTTTCTAGCAACTTTACTATTTACACCTTATCCAAATTAAAGGGTTTCTTACCTATGAGTCCTTACAAGAGTAGCAGAGTTACTCGAAAGGTTTATAATATAATTATTCTTCAGTGGTTACTTTGTAATTTCCAAATTAGACGTATTTTGTTTCTTTTAAATACGAATTCTTAGTGGCTCATTTGTAGAAACATGACCCATAAGTAATGATTTTCCTTTTTGCCCCCACACCATAAGAAGGAGCACAGATGTTCCAGTGAGGAGATGTCATAGGCCGGCAGTACTGATGGGTCTTCGGAGAGGTAGACGTAGACCAAAAAAGAATTGGGGCGAGGTGATTCGACAGGACATGACTCACCACTAGATCACCGAGGACATGACCCTTGACATGAAAGCGTGGCGGTCGAGGATTAGGATAGAAGATTAGGTAGACAGCAATTGGTTGATGGTATTTTAGCTTTATTATTCATATGCATAGTAGCTTTATTCATATATGGATTACATGCTTTGGTTGTTGCAGCTTTATGTGTGTACTTGAGCTATCATAATGTTTCTTACCTTGTTTGTAATATCGTGTTTTATGTGTGTACTTGAGCCATCATATTTTATTTATTTTTAAAATATTTTTAAAATATTTTCCTAGCCGAGGGTCTATCGAAAATAGCCTCTCCACCTTTGTGGGGGTAAAGTCTGCGTATATCTCACCCTTCCCAGACCCCACTTGTGGGATTACACTAGGTATGTTGTTGTTGTTGTATAATAGTGGCTTGAAAAAATGCTCTCCGCTAAGTTTAATGAATAAATTCTGGACGGAAATACCCCTATGAATCTTATAGTCCAGAGCCAGTACTTGCCTTGATCCCTATTTCTCAGGCAAGTGATAGGCAACACTTTCCCCTTGAAGCCCCCTGAATTTCACATTCTCTAAAAGAAAGTGTTGCCTAGGCAGCACTTGGTCGTAAATACCGCCAAAAAGGTATCTTTGGCCCATCTTTCTTAGGCAATAGCCCTTGAATCTCACATCTCCAAGAAAAAAATGTTGTCTAGGCAGCACGTGCCCCTTCTAATCTCTTCCTGCATTCTCCCAGATAACTTGAAGTGTTGCCTATATTTCTCCATTTTTGTGGCACTAATCTAGACCATCTAATCTGATATAAGCGCTATAAATGTAACTGTCACCGCAATTCTCCTAATTGTCAAGCAAAGTTATCTCAACTCTAATAACTACTTGTACAAAATATAAAATAGGCAACACTTTTCACTTGACCTCTTCCTAAAAGGCAACACTTGCAAATTGGTAACTTAAAGTATTGGCTCTAGACCATAAGAGCATAATTTACTAAAACATTGTTAAATGGGGGTAAACTCTCAAAACCAGTTACTATGGAGGACACTTATTGAAATTTTTTTATTCTGAGTGATTTGTACTTAAATCAATGGATTAAAAAAAATAAAACAACACAAAAAATAAAAAAGAAATAACTAGACAACCAGTTTTACTTATGCTATTTAGTTTTTAGTCACTTTGAAAAAGTTATTTCCAAGTTTATTCTCTCGTTTCCAAACCATCAGGCTGAAGTTGAATACCTATGGTGTCAAGTTCATGCAACTTAAATTATTTAGTCGAAAGTGAGCCAAATTCATACACAACTGTGAAGTTGAGAAGAAAGAAAAAATGACAAAGTTCAACTTCAGATCAAAGGAACTGAACTTAGCTTAACCCCAATGGTCTGAAAATATGCACGCCAGCCCCTACAAAGGTGTGCCCATAAGTGGCTGAAACTATAAGAATGTGTGCAAAAGTAACTATTTGTGCAGTTTTCCCAATAGTAAAAGTTTAATCTAACGGCCTATTTTTTCCTCTCCATTTAAGAGCCAACACTTTCTTAAAATTATTGCAACTACAGTAACTACAAATCTTCAGTTGGCGAAACTTGAAATAGAGTTAACTTCACATTAAAAGTTTAAACTTAAGCCAAACTGTAAAAAAAAAAAATAGAGCTTAACCTTGTCCGTAGGCTTACCTTGGGGATGACATTTACAAAATGATCAGTCTTGCAAAGTTTATTAAAAACACGGACGCGCATTAAATGGCCTGAAATAAGCTATTTGTGCAATTTCGTGTTAGTTATAGGGTGATTTACACAAATATACAATCCTATACCCAAAATTACGTAAAATACCGAGAGTATTCCACTTAACAAAAAATAACAATAGTTTTTTTTCAAATACATACAAAATATAACAACCTATAAATACCCACAATTTTAGAAAATTTTTCCTTTCTTTCCTTACCCACCTCCATTTTCCTTCCTACGTAAACTACTCTCTCTCAAAAAATCCTTCAATCCTTCAATTACACTCCAAAACTAGGGTTTACATTGTGAAATTTAGGTTCAAATACAATTCTAAAACAACATACAATTGTTATTGTTCAACAATTCGAAGCTGCGATTCAGTCAAATTCAAAATATCAAAAGTCGATTTTGCGATTTTGATTCCTGATTCATCGATTTTACAGGTAAGTGTTCGAAGTTTTGTATTTATGTATTCAAAATATCAATTGTTTGATTTTGTATTCAAAGTTTTGAATTTGAAATTGGTTGATTTTCTATACGAAGTTTTGAATTTTTGATTCTGCTTTTGATTTTGCGATTATGAATTTGTACATTATTTGTACAAAATTGTACATTAGAAGTTCTGAAAACAAATTGTACATTCATTGACATTTCTGTAAAGACATTGCGATTCTGACGTTCTGTAAATTGCGTAGTTGCTTTTGTATTAGCAGCTCTGTAACATACACATACATTTCATTTGTTTTAGTGATTCAATTTTGTATTAGTAGTTCTGTATTAGCTTCCACGATTCAGTATTCGAAGTTATACATTTATGTATTACTATTTCCGTATTAGCTTCAGCGATTGAGTTGTTTAAGTGATTCGATGTTCTATTAGTAGTTTTGTATTACGAGTAACAAAATGCGTAGTCACTGCGAAGATTCATACAAATTCATATAGGCATACAAATTCATACACATTCATACAGGCAATAGTAATAACCTGTGATTATTTTTGCATAGTCACTTTGCGGATTCAAAATGCATACAAATTAATACATGCAATTCAGTATTCGAAGTTATACATTTATGTATTACTATTTCTGTATTAGCTTCAGCGATTGAGTTGTTTAAGTGATTTGATGTTCTATTAGTAGTTTTGTATTACGAGTAACAAAATACGTAGTCACTGCGCAGATTCATACAAATTCATATAGGCATACAAATTCATACAAATTCATACACATTCATACAGGCAATAGTAATAACCTGTGATTGTTTTTGCATAGTCACTTTGCGGATTCAAAATACATATAAATTAATACATTTAATTGCATATAATTGCATTTACTCTGTATTTAACTGCATACAATATGTCACTGTTGAATGCTAGCATACAGATTCATGCACTGCATATACAAATTAAATACAGATCCATACAGTGCAAATACTAAAGTTATGTAACAATTTTCAAACAGGTCTGATATGGCATCAGTCACAGTACTTCTCCAACACAAAGGACGATGGGATGCAACAGGAAACTACATTGATTATAGTGTTGACGCAATAGTAATAAACTGTGATTGTACTTTTGATGATCTGATCTCTACAATTGCAAACCAACTTCGTGTTGATACCACTACAAAACAAATAGAAATAAGGTACAAGGTGGATGCAACACGACCTGCAATGGAAATATACAATGACATGGGAGTCAAAGTGTTTGTTGAGGTAAAAAAGGATAACAAGGAACTAGGAAGATATCCATTGTGTATTTCAGTGAATGAAAGGTCATTCAATGAAGCTGGATATAGTGAAAATTTGATAGTTGATTGTTGCTCCCAACGCACACGCAAGTATACGTGGTCGACAAGTAATAAAGTGATAAGTAGAGTATCGTTCCCACGAGGACTATTCAGACTGAATCCTAGCAAACAATTTTTTAAAAACTATTCAGGGATCTTTTCCAATGGTTGAGATTTTTACTAACTAAATGCAAGAATTAAAACAAGTAATTGAGATCAAGTAACAGAGCAAATTCTAAGTTGTTATCAATAAAAGATGACGGTCCCGGGTCAGAGTTACGAACAATCCAGTTGAGTTCTCCAGTTGATTCTACTTCTTGATTTCCTAGATTGCTAACTACAGGTTAAATGTAACCGTGAAAACCTTTTGATTCTTCACGGTCTATGCAGGCTACTCCAATCCCTATATGTCTATGGGTTGAATCACATGCACGCATTAACGAATTCTGTGATTAGTTAAGCTAGGTGAGCAAGTATATGTCTATCCTACTCACAAATTGGTTCCCCGATGCCCGGGTTCACAATCTAGCTCTACTCTTTCTTATTGCGTTCATAAATTCCCTCTTTCGAGTTCAATCTAAAAACCATAGATAGTGTTCAATCATCAGGCCTCAATAATCAAACAATTATGATCAAGAAAGAATAAACAATCCGTAATGGTAAATCAATATATAGAAATCAACTTTCAAACATCAACCTTCATGTATTTACTCTAACCCTAGAACGAACAAACTATAGAATTAAGGAGAAGAATAAGAGAAAAAGAGAAAGAACTTGTTTAGAGGACATCTAGGGCTCCTCCCCTCTCCTCTAAAACTTGCTCCAAGGTCTGAACTCCTTACAAAAACTAAGTAAAGAACTATTTATAATGTTTCCAAACCCTTGGTAATAAGTTAGACCCAAAACTAGAAGGAATAGGACGTAAAAACGCGCACAAGGGGCGCTATAACGGGCGCCCCGCGCCTCGGAAAACGTGCCAACAACCAGATCACGCCACATTCTCCACGCTTTGGCCATGCGCCGCGTGGAGAACCGCGCCAGCCACTGCGCGCGCTAGGCAGCGCGGCGCGTGGGCTAGAGCGCCAAGCCAACTGCTTCTTCCTTCGCTCCAAAACTCGGCTCGGGTCGTGCCTTTGTGTGCTCAATCCAATCTTCAACCATCCTTCAACCAATTCATGTTTAATCAAGCTCCGAAACGCTCCAAATGCATCGCGTAACAACCTACACACGCACAACACAACATCAGTGTAAAACCACATTCACAAGCTACCAAACAAGTGCAAAACAAGCTCAAATGTGCGGAAATATTAAGGAAAAGTAGGCATAAAATGCCGAACATCATTGATTCACCTGAATATGTAGAGAGTAATAACATACAGTCAATAGCTGAGGAGAATACACAAGAATTGATAGGTATCCCAGACTTTGGAGACTTTGAAGATTGTAGTGCTCTTATAATTGCAGATCCTATGCAAAAAGATATTACCGAGGGGCAGGTTTTCTAAGACAAGAAAACACTCGTCAAAGCAATGAAGCACTATGCATTAACGGAAAAGTTTCACTTTAAGGTTAAAAGATAAAGCTCAACATGGTACGAAACTTCAAAAATTGTTGCCTAACTTGTGTCTGAAGTTACTTGTGTATAAATCTGTATATATCTATATATTGTTTTTGTCACTGTGTCACTATACTTAAATCTCTATGTTGTGAAAAGGTCTGTATATGTATGAGTGTACAATGTATAATAATGTATGACAGTATAAAAATCTGTATATTTAAGAGTATGACAGTGTAAAAAATTGTAAGATCAAAAGCTGTATAATTATTCGTCTATCTGTATAATAGTTGTATGTAAAATACTAACATGTGACATCTTATGTATGTATAGCTATTGCCTGATTTGCACCGGGGAGAATTGCACATGGCAGTTTAAGGCTTCAAGCTTGAATGCATCTAATCTGTTCAAAATTAGGAAATTTGTGAATGAACTCTCTTGCCCACTGAAGAATAGAATTTTCAGCCACAAACAAGCAACTGCAAACATCATTGAAAGTGTTATCTAGTACAAATTTAAAGATGCGAAGGCAACTTACAAACCAAAGGAGATAATTGAAGACATTCACAAACAATTCGGTGTGGAGCTTCCCTATATGAAGGTGTGGCGATCAAAGGAAATAGCTATGAAAATAATGAGAGGTGATCCAAAAGATTCATACAACAAGTTACCAAGCTACTTATACATTTTGGAGAAATTTAACCCGTGGTCAATTGTGGACTTCGTTAAAACTAATGATGATTGCTTCTTATATGCCTTTGTGGCACTTAATGCATCAATAAAAGGATGGGAATATTGCAGACTAAGGGTGGCCAGCGGTCCGGTCCGGTCCGGAACCGGTACCGGAGTCCGGTTCCGGTCCGGAACCGGGCCAAAAAAATTTCAAAACCGGTGGGATTCCGGTCTACCGGTCCGGTCCATGCCGGTTTCAAATATTGGTGCCGGATCGGAACCGGTTCCGGCGACCGTTAGGCCGGTCGGTACCGGTCCGGTCCGGCCGGTTAACGGTTTTTTTGTTATTTTTTTTTTGTTTTTTTTTTAGGCAAATAAAATTAAAATTTGAAAAACTTAACAATTTATTTAAACATCATTTGTGATAATTAGGTAAATTATATTTTTTAATGAAACAAAATAATTATGTAAATTATATTTTAAAATTTATTAATGTAAAGTTTATTGAATGAGAAATAAATAATTGAACGACGTCTTCTAGTTTGTTACTTTATTAGTGTAAAGTTTATGAAACAAAACAAACGTTTATTGAATGAGAAATAGATAATTGAAATGACAAAACAAACTAGAAATCGAAAAATTACAAAGATACTAAATAAACTAGAAATTCGAAAATACATAATTGAAATAGATATTCCCTTAGCCATCTCTTCAAATTTTCAATCACGCGGAATAAAGCCATTTATTCTATCCCATTCGGTTCTGTGCTTTTTTTTTAAGTGTGTCCTAAACTTTCCCGTCCCTCCATGGTATTTGCCAGTGTAAAATTGCCACTCTTTGTTACAGAGGCTACATTTAGCTTTCTGAGTTTCAGTATCTTTCATAATAAGTTCCCACACTATAGAACGACGTCTTCGTTCAATAGGACCGGGAGCAGCGGGAGCTTGATTTTCAGCCATTATAATTGTTTGGATTTTGGAAGAAATTTAGAAAATAGCCTTTGAGAGTAATTTGAGAGATAAATTGATAGAAAATTGTAAATTGTGTGATATAATGATGAAATAATAGGGTATATATAGATAAAAATAGGTTGGGGGGGTATGGGGGGCGTTTAGGGGGGGTGATAGGCAAATATAGCCGTTTTTTGCCATTGGCCAACGGCTATATTTGAAAGAGAGCCGTTGGCCCAAAATGCCGGTCCGGTCCGGTCCGGCAGTTCGGCCCAAATAAGTTTTTTTTTTTTTTTTTTTTTGTTTTTCCATTGAGTTTTATTTAAAGTGGTGGAAACTTTGAAAAATATTACAACAAAATATTATTTAGTTTTTACTTGTACATATTAAAGTTTAAACTTAGAATTAAAAAACTTGTAGTATTTTTTATAATTTGAACTTGTAGTTTTGAATTAATTTGTTAAGTTCAATATTCAAACTTTGAATTAATTTTAGTAAATTCAAATTTTGAATTAATTCTTTAAGTTCAAAATTCAATATTTGAACTAATTTACAAACTAGTAATTAATTGTAGTATTTTTTGCGCAAACTATAAATTAAAAATAAAAAGTATGAAGACAATAGTTGTGATTGAATTCCAAGACTTGGAGCAATTTTATTGAATTGTTTAAGATATAAGTAGTGCAAATTACATCTAAACAAAAACTTGTAAATTCAAAATTCTTATTTAGAATATTACATTCTTTTAAACATATTAGCTAGTTTCTTGAGGACACTTATAGGCTTTTCTTTTGGAACTGGCCGTTGTTGATCTTGTTCATCATCTCCTTCTGGTTCTTCGTCTTCTTCTTCTTCTTCATTGCCGGTTTGACTCCCTTCACTTGTTCCGTCGCTCAAAATTTGATCGATATATGCTCTGCCCCTTTCCTTAGTAAGTTCTGGTAGACCAAAGTTTCTTCGCTCTGCTCTTATCCAATCCCTGAATAAAACTCCTGTCTCCATTGCCTCCTCTCTCAACGAATATCTGTGATCTCCAATTTGAAATCTTCCTTGGCTGAAAGCGCTTTCCGATGCAACTGATGAAGCTTGAATTGTTAATATATCCCGGGCCATTTTTGCAAGAATTGGAAATTGCGATTCTTGATTCTTCCAATAATCCAACAAATTCGCAGTTCCAAAGTTGTTAAGTTTCTTTGGATATTGAATTAAATACACTTGGAATTCGCTGTATTCCTCTCCGTACTCGTCCTGTTCTGAAAGCAACTTTTCGTCAAGTCCCCCAAAAGTGCGCATTCCTGCTCCTGCCTGTGAAGAACTTTGCCCGGTGGATAGTATTGGTTCCGTTGGCTCTGCAGTGTCTGCCCAAGCTCTATACTTTGCAAAAACAGCCACGGTATCTGCATAAACTTTAACAACAGCCTCGTCTACACTTGGAAACTTGTTAGTAGCAATTTCCTCTGGAGTAATTTCTAAATTTGCATATACTTCTCTTACAAGTCGTTCAGTTAACTTAATTTTAAAAGCAGGATGCAACACAGAAGCAATGTAAAAAAGAGGAGGAATTGGAAAAAAATATTTTCTAAACTTTTCAATCATTAACTCTACAGCCGGTAAGTAAACTGCATATTGTTTATACATTTTCAATAATTCCGCTATTCCAGCTATATAATATAACATGGTAGGAGTAGTTGGATAATATTGACCGAAAAATTCTAAAGTAGCTTGATAAAATTTATGTAAAAACTGAAGAAGATGTTGAACAACTTGCCAATCCTCATCTTTAAGGTGATAGATTTCCATAAAATGTTTATTATACATTTGAGAAATAGGCAGTCTATATTCATAAGCGACTTTCAATGCCTCATATAAAGTGTTCCACCTAGTACAAACTTCCTTTGGGACTCTCCTAACTGGCATTCCTAATTCTACACATTTTCTTTCCCATTCTCGTCTTCTATCTTGGTTTTTATTTCTAAAAATATAAGTAATAGCTATCTGCACCTTTTTAATAATGTCGTTAAACAAGGTAAGACCATCTCTTACTACTAAGTTGTAAATATGACATGCACACCTAACATGAAAAAATTCAGGAAAAGGAGGGTTCAAAATAGGTATCAAGTTCCTAAGTGCGTCTGTGTTATTTGTAGCATTATCTACCGTAATGCTAAAAACTTTGTTAGATAAAAAGTACGTACGACAAATTGATGAAACTTTGTTACAAATATAATTTCCGGTGTGTGGTTCATCAACAATTTTATAAGCAATAATACGTTTTTGAAAAACCCAATCAGGATCTATCCAATGACAAGTCACAGTAATATAATCACATCCATTAGTAGAACGACCCAAATCCGTAGTAAGACATACTCTAGTGTCAAAGTTATCAAACATATATCTCAAATAATCCTGATATTCGTTCTTAAATTTAATAATATCATTTTTAACAGTAGTTCTTGGAAAACCTTTAAAAGAGGGATTATATACAGCCTGAACATAACGAACAAAACCAGTAGAAGAAGGAAAACTATAAGGTAAACCCTCGAGGGCAACTAGTTTAGCAATTTCTTCCCTATCCTTTTGTTTATCATAAGTAAGAAGCCCTCCTGTTAAATGGTTAATTCTTGCTTGGGTACCCGAAGATTGATCATGCGCTACTCCCCCATGTTCGGTCCCTAAATATATACCACCCGCCCGCGTTGCCCATTCTTTAGGATGTTTCTTCGCTAAGTGGGCCCTAAGTTTACCCGTCCCACCCTCATTACCCCCAGTTCTAAAAACCCACACCTTATCACAAAGCCCGCAGGAGGCCGTCTGCTCTGGAATATTCTTTGATGCAAAATCCCACACATCAGATCTTTCCTTACGTTTAGCCGGTATTCTAGTAGGAGGTTCAGGAGGCAAGTCTGACTGAACTTCGGGTGGACTAGCTTGAAATTCAGGTGTTTCTTCTAAATTAACCCCCCCGCTTGGATTCCCATATCGTGTTTCTAACATTTCGTGATCAAGTATGGTATCAGCGTTAACATCATGATAATATTGAGAATCATCTATGTGGGTATTCCGACTAGAACTACCAGCAATTTCTTTACCCCTATTTCCCCTACGACCACGTGCCCGCCCCCCACTACTAGTTCCAATTGAACCTCGTTGAGACATAATAATAGCAAATAAAATAAATATATATGACAAAAAATAATAAAAGAGTAGAAGTAGGAATGACCAACCAAATATAACCGTATAATTGAGGTGAAGTTGAAACTTGAGCCTCCACTTCAATTAATTAGTTGAATACTTGATAATCGAAAAATTGCAAAAATAGCCAAATTGATATTTTCAACCACGTAGCGCCTCCAATAAACCAAATACTTGATATTTATAAACTTCACCAAGTAGCCAAATATAACTTTGATAGAAACTCCAAATAGAACTTGATAAAGTAGCCAAATTATAAATTTTTAACAAATAGCCAAAGTAGAACAATAGCAATATTGTAGAAAATTTGAGAGAATTAGAGAGAATTGGAAGATTTGTGTGAAAAATATGATGAAATAATGGGGTATTTATAGAAAAAAAATAGTTAGGGGTGGTTATGGGGTGGTTATGGGGTGTATTTGGCCGTTTTTGGCCGTTGGACAACGGCTAGGGGGTCAAAATAGCCGTTGCCCAACAGCTAGAAACAGGCAGATTTTTCTTTTTTTTTTTTTATTTTTTTGACCGGTCCGGTCCGGCCGGTTCCGGTCCGGTCCGGGCCGGTTCCGGTCCAAATTTTACCGGTCTTCCCGGTTTTTTTTCGAGGCACCGGTTCGGTACCGGGATCGGGGCCCGTTAGTGGCCAACGGTCCGGTTTCAACCGGTCCGGACCGGTCCGAGCCGGTTTCCGGCCCGATTCCGGTCCGGTCCGGTCCGGTCAAAACCGGACCGTTAGCCACCCTTATTGCAGACCAATTGTTGTTGTTGATGGTAGCTTCCTTACAGCTACACATAAGGGGACATTCCTTGCTGCGAGTACAATGGATGCAGCAGGTAAAGTTTAAAACTATATGAATTCAAGTGTATAAATCTGTATGAATTTGTATAATTCTCTGCTGATTGGCCTTTCTAATTTGTATGGTCATGCACAGGCAGAATCCTCCCTCTAGCGTATGCTATAGTCGATTCAGAGAATGATTCTGCGTGGCATTGGTTTTTTGATAATTTTAGAAAAGCATATGGTGAAAGGGATGATATGTGTATTGTTTCAGACCGTAAAGAAAGCATCTTGAAAGCAACCTCCATTATATATCCCATGGTTCCACACTATGCATGCATTTGGCATCTCTGGAACAATGTGAAAAGTAAATTCAAAAGGGCTGAAGACAAACTGTATGAAGCATTCTTTACAATGGCTAAAGCATACACAGTTAAGGAGTTTGATAAAAATATGAAAGAAGTGGCAAAGATGGACAACCGGATCAAAACATACCTGTATAATGTTGGCTATCAAAAGTGGGCTAGGGCACATGCAACTGTCCGTCGTGGCTGGATAATGACTTCAAATATTGCGGAGTCATTAAATACAGCTAGCAAGGGTGCAAGAGATATGCCTGTATCAGCCTTTAGGAAGTCCATGAGAGCAAAAGTTGAACTCTGGAACAATCGCAACAGGGAAGGTGCAGAGAATACATTCACAAAGCTGGGTGAAAAATATAATAATATTCTTGATAAACATCGAACCTTGGCTCTCGAGATGACGGTAACACTTTTTTGTAGTTCAGTTTCAAAATTTATGAAGTATGTATGTCTGGTGTATATATTTGAATAATTCTGCACTAACGTTGCTCCAGTAGCTAAAAAACTACAATATGGGTGATAACTAATCTAATTTACTTTGTATTTAATTGCATACAAAGTATTCTGTATATTTTTGTAGAACTGTGTATTAATGCGTATGTATAGTATATATTGTAG
This sequence comes from Petunia x hybrida, assembly GCA_037355625.1. Lineage (NCBI taxonomy): Eukaryota > Viridiplantae > Streptophyta > Magnoliopsida > Solanales > Solanaceae > Petunia > Petunia x hybrida. Next base: position 9,296,772 of record JBBBVM010000003.1, on the reverse strand, counting down.
CGCTGTAGACTATATACTGTAGCTAATACTCAACAAGCTTATATATTACAGGTAAAGACTTCATCAGCTTATTCATATTCAGTTTGGCGTGGGCAAAAGAAATTTCTTATGTCATTGAAAGACTGAACATGTTGCTGTAGAAGGTTCCAAATCGATGAGCTACCATGTGCACATGCAATCGCTGTGATGAAATCTACATGGATGAGGAGTTGTATGCCTCCCCATACTACACAAAAGACTACCTGTTGAAGACATATCAAGTGCCTGTCAATCCAATACCAGATGAAAGCAATTGGGACATCCCTACATACATTACTAATGAAGTTGTGCACCCCCCAATATGGAAAAGGACTCCGGGCAGACCAAAAAAGACCAGACACAAGCCAGCTTGGGAACTGCATCTAAAAAGAACAAAGATGACATATGGACTGTGTGGGAATGAAGCGCACAATAGAGCAACATGCACAAATATGCCTAAGAGAAGCTGAAAACAAGATGTGATACTGTTTGTTCTCATTTACAAAAACCATTTATTACAATGACAATTATTACATTGCAAGTGTATAAAAATTTCATACATCGAAATGCATGGAACTACAAAAATATCTGTTTCTCAGCTTAGTTCGAAAAGACTGTTCAAATATTGTTTTGAATAAATCTATGGTGATTTGTATCGATCTGTAGTATTTTGTATAAGTCTGTATGTGTGAAATGTATGGCATGTAGTGCGGGCATACAGTTTTGTTGCCGGTATGTATAAAACTGTATAATGGTGTATGTCCAGTATGGGTAGAATGTATGTTAGGCTAGCAAAGCTCAGGTGGTAATGCAAGTGCGCGGTGAGCGTAGTAGCCCCCTCGGGCATGCTCTTTGTACAAGCAAGCAAAGAGCTACTGAGTGAAAGTGAAAGAGGAGTAAGCAGGGTACGACGAAGCCCTAGGCCTACTGTCATCAGATAACAAAGTATATTTCGCCCCAGAACCCTCCGCAGCCCGGGGCCCCACACGAAAGTGCGATAAACTTATATGGATATCTTGCAAAGCGCCATCGGCCCAGGTCAAGCGACCAGACATAAAACACCCGCTAAGAAAATGGTAAATAAGACAAGGGATCAAGCTGGGAAGTCAGGGATACATGATGGATTTTTCCAGGGTGTATGTGTGGGCATACAATTTTGTTGCCGGTATGTATAAAATTATATAATGGTGTATGTCCAGTATGGGTAGAATGTATGTTAGGCTGCATAGACATACACTTAATTTGCTCGCATAGCACATACAATTTTATTGGCATGCAGCGGGGACGGATTTGCTATAGAAAACAACTTATTTACCCATTGTGTGAAATTTATGTCAGGTTGTGTGGACATACATTTTTATTCAAGTATGTATAAAATTGTATGTTAGGCTGCATACACATACATTTTATTCACCACCCGGTGCAATAGACATGTATGTTAGACAATTTTTTGGGGGGTACACAGACGGAATAGTACAACACAGACTGAAACAGCGCTCAAGGGAGGGCGATGCACTTCACCCTTATCAAAAACCAAGTTCTGAATGAGTGAAAATGGGTGCTAAAATTCATTTGATTAACATATAAAAATTGTATAGACTATGAATAAAAAAGGAATAAGAATGTCATTATATTAACAGATTGTAAAACCAAACATCCAGAAGCATATTCCTTGATGTAACTTAGAAACAAAAATAGAATAATAATGTCTTAAACATCAGTACATTCCAAACTACTTAAACCTAAACATAAACTACTTAATGATAAACTTCTCCCCGCTTTGGACCAGCCTTCTTCTTTAATTGAATTCCTGTAACCTCATCCCCACTGATGGAACGTTCGTCCTGCTTTGTTTTTGCATAGTGCCATAGTAGTGTGCCCAATCTGCTACGGTAAATATCAACATCAAAGTCGGCAGGTGGTTGATCGAATCCACATGCAAAATACTTAGCATATGCTGCAATATACACACCACAGTCGCTGCAAACACAATAAAAACAAAATTTAAGTCAAAAGAACTACATAGCAGAAATAGTAACAAAAATGTATTTCTAAAATACATACACTGATCCAACTGCTTGTTTTGGAATATCTGTAACTGAAACAACGGAGAACGGATCTGTCGCAGATTTATCTTTGAAAGCTGAGTTTAAATTCCAATCAATGTCAGGCCTCGCACCATAGAAGCTGGTGACTGAAAGGTAAAGAGGCAAGACAACAGCCAATTTTTGAACTAGACCACGCACAGGAGCACTAGATCTTCCACGCATAGAATCAAACAACCAAATGCACCTCTCTTTGAATGCCACAACAGCCAACACCCAGTGAAATTTCTCTTTAACATGCAATGGGACTAAAACATAATCAACATTAACCCATGGGGTATTTCCAATCAGCCTAAATCCCATAACATACTGCGCTATAGGATCATCATTAGACACCACAGTCGGATTGTTCTTACTAGCTTTGTACGCCTTAAAAACGTCCTCAACCATATTCTTGAAATAACAGTCAGTAGTTGTGAATTTACGAGAAACATCAGGACCATATTTTCCTTTCTTCCTCAAGTAGTAAAACACAACATCAATGTGCTGGACATTTTAAACACACACAATCAGAAAAGGCTATACATAACAATCAGGAATATAAACATACAATTGAGATAAATGTATACAGGTTCATACAATTTTATACAAAAAAATACAGGAAAATAACAATCAGTTGATACACATTCATACAGGTATATACAAACACATACATACCTGGTCATTCAAAGTGCCTCCACTGTGCAGCAACGTCCGAAACCATTCCTTCCTTTCAACTTTCACAACTCCTAACGCAAAAGGCTGCGGAATTCGGTTAGCTTCTCTTGGATAAAGCGACTTCCTGATGATTCACAAAAATTAAACAAAATAAATCATTACAAAGGAATACAAAAGGAAAAATACCATCAACAGTACAAAATAAAAGGAAAAATACCTTCGATTGCTTGGCTCGATCCCATCCTCAACCCATGCAACAAATGCATTTTCCAGATCTTGGTCAACGTCAGCATCAACATTATAAATAAAAGGATGTTTTGTCTGAAAGATTTTTGGTCCCGGTGAATTGAGAACCCAAGGAGACCTGCCATACCTCCCTGGACGCTGCATGCGTGCAATCAACTGCTCAGGTGTGGCAGCATCATCTCCATCACTCGAGACCAAAACAATCTGGGATTCCTGCCCGTCAAGAACTGTTGCGTCGGGCTGACTGTTGTCATCAGAACATGTATCTTCACTTGGGCCATCCTCTAATAGGTTTTCAGAATCCATCTCTTTACAATCAACATTGTGAGTAGGTTGGTTATCAGCTGGTACAACCACCACTGCCTTACACATAGACATAGCTCTTGTGATAGCTGCATCGATCTCATCATACGCAGACAGGGGAAAATCAGGAAAATTGGGATCAATAGAAAAATTGAGGAATTGATCACCATCTGGCTTCAGAACAGCTAATGGTCCCACAGTAACAACCTGTTACAATATATAAAATATATGAAAAATACATTAAATATACAAAAAATACACTTAACTACAAAGAAATACACAAAAATACAAAAGAAAGTAAAAAAAAGTAAAATAGTACATACACTGTCCACTCGAGCTTCACTTCCACAGTCCATATTACCATCTAGTTTCAGAACAGCTAATGGTCCCACAGTAACAACCTGCTACAATATATAAATATATGAAAAATACATTAATATACAAAAAATACACTTAACTACAAAGGAATACACAAAAATACAAAAAAAAAATTAAAAAAAAACTAAAAATAGTACATACACTGGCCACTCGAGCTTCACTTCCACAATCCACATTACCAACATGTTCAGAGCCTTCACTAAAATCCCCAATCGAAAAACTTGGTCCATCATATAGATGATAAGTAGAATCTTTCTGATTGAGTACTCCACAAACGATACCTGGCACATCCTCTCTGCGACCAGCATGTTCACGCTGTCTATAAACTCCAGGCGCAATAGCCTGTATCAAGAAAAAAAATGGTTCAACTTTTCCAGCAGTTCGATCCAAAAATGTCAAAAATAAAGACACAAAAACATACACTACTACTAAGTGGGGTGGCGGTATGTTGCACTGGACTGCAAAATTTTCCAGCGGTTCGATCCAAAAAATCAGAATCATGGCCAATAGATAGAGCATCAGAAACACCCTGTATACAAAACAATACATTTGTATACATTAGGAAAAGTATACATAAATAATAGAACAGAAGCAAGCACACATACAAAAAAGTTGGCGTCACTATCAGTAGGTTGCATAGAAGGACCGCCTTCAAAGGGACTTCCATATTGAGAATCACCAGCTCGATTATCATGTTCATCCACAACAGGGCTGCTTCTAACACCCTGTTGAAATAAGAAATAGTTACAAAAATAAAACGCAAAATACAACAATGTATTTATAAAAACGGTAAGTCATTACCTTCAAGCGAGCAAACACCTCACTAAATGAGTTACTAAGGAAAGTACGAAGATTAGTAAATTGAGAATCAACCTACAAAATAAATACAAAACAAAGTACAGAAAGGTCAACTTGCAAGCATACAAAAGCAACAAGATGCTAAACATAAAAGCAATACATACATGCGTCTTGTAATCCTGAAAGTCAGTAGTCAACTGCTGCAACCGAGCGGCAACATCACTTAGATGCACAGGTTGGGACGCATGAACTGGTTGTTTCTGATGCTGCATTTTTTGAGAAGGGATGGATATAGACACAGAAGCAGGCAGTCGAGTGGCGACACTTTGTCTGGGAAGGACCTTATTTAGAATGACAGCAGCATCATCCAAAGGAGGCAAGTTGAATTTCTGTACCTCAGCATGAGTTGGAACAATATTGGTAAACACCAACTACAAAAACAAACCACACAATAATCGTAAGCGAAATGTGTACAAAGGCATACATATACATAAAAAAAAACACAAATAAAGTAAATGTAACAATTTTTTACCTCAGTGCTTGTGCCACTAAACATTCCTTTGGACAGATTGCTAAACCTAGGTTGATTGACAATAACTTTCCAATTGAGAATTCTAGGAGTTAAGTTACCAACACGAGTAGCAACTTTGCGATCAACCACCGAACAACATTCATAAAACCAAACTTGTACTGCAAGCGGCAACCCACCAATACGATAAAATTTCAAAGGAGGATATAACTTCTGGCTAATGGTTTCAAGCAATAACATAAACGAACATTTGCCCATGGATAAGTAAGATATGCCCCTGATTCAACCAAATCAAAGTGTTCCTTGGGTATGTACTGACCACTGTCAGTAGATAACACAAACACATGTAGAAAATACAGAACAGCCAACTTCACGGTATCTTCATCACCAATCCAACGCTTACTAGTGAAACATTTGATTAACTCACTCCTACGCACCTTTTCCTGATTGGGGAAATAGCTCGACATAAGCCTATTAGGAGTAGCATCAGCAACAACTATATCATCCCCAAAGCAATTCAAACCTGTTATAACTGCAAAGTCTCTTAGCCCAAAGCACAACCACGTACCATTAACCATAATAGTAAACTCATTGGGGTGGTCTGATATAATTTCTCTTAACATCAAGTGGTGAATTAATTGGTATTGACCAAAAACTTGTGGTAGATCCAAGAAGTACCCAAAGCAGGTCTACCTAAACAATTGCAATTGAACAGGTGTCAAAGTGTCTTCTAATGTGCTAACAATGTCATAACGAGTTGTCGCAGTCCAGTGATCGACAACAGAAACAATATCTGCAGGAACATAAAATTTGCAGCCCTATATGTTGACACCCAATTTTGTCCCGAATTTTCTTAAAATTAATAATTATTGCGATATTTTATAATTAATGGTAAATTTGAAATTAATTAAAAAAGGAAAATAATAAAAAAATAATAATAAATATATAATAATAATCAAAGAAAATCAATTAATTTTGAAGAAAAGAGGCCGAATGTGTAGATGTAGCCTAATTCTAGCCTACCCCCGTGCAATTGCCTATGCTTTAATTAAATTAAACCTAAAACAGGTTAATTTTGCACTTAGACCTGAATTCTAGCCTATATGCGTAAAGCATTATATACATACACACAACACAAAACATGCGTGTTCTTTCCCCATCAGATTACCCAATTCCCCAATTTCAACCCGCGAGCCAAAATCCCTAAACCCGATCCCTTTCCTAGTTTCACCCAAAGTTTTCCCTCCAATCTCTTCATAAACCCTATAATACGCCAAAATCAGTGGTCCCTGGTCCCCTTTTACCCTCTCTCCAGTACGAAGAATGAATCACTATCGTCCATTTCAAAAGTGAGAATCAATCCGATCCGTGAGATATCATAACGTTCATATTCTCTTTGAAATCAGAGTTAAACTAGTACGATCCGAAGGATTATACTATTTTAACCCTGGTTTCAAAAGGGAAAAGAAAAGGAGCAAGGATTATTTGGGGTATTCAAAAAAGGATCCGAAACCCTAAAGCTCAGGTATATATATTCCTTATCTTGTTCATTTATGGGGGGGTTCTGGGGATTAAAAAAAAAAAGAGGAGGCAGCATCTCCACATATAAAATTTTGTTTCTCTCAGTTTTGAGTTTTAAGATATAGCATCACTGTTTCTTAGTTTGTTTCTGGATTTGTTCTTGTGTTGTCGATTCATTGTTTGAGTCGTCGCTTCTCGTTCGAGTCGTCTTCTTGTTCGAGTCGCAGTCTTCGAATCCGCGCCTTTGTTCACTGCTCGCAAAAAGGTTCGATCTAATCCTTGTTCTTCTATGATTTCTTTTCAGTGATTATTTTTTTTTACCATTTCTGATTTGTATGCAAAACTGTTAATGAGAAGTATATTATGTGAATGACATTCAAAACTAGTGACTATTAGTCTAATAAACTGTTTTGAGGCCGCTTTCATTTGCTTAAAGTTTTGAACTTCATGTATGTGTGTGCAATTGCTTAGGAAATAAACTTGTCATTGTTGACCGGAAATGGGTAAAACTGAGCTCATATTTAATTTAAACGTTAAGTCCTGTTAAAGCAAATGTAAAAGATCGTTTCTTTTGTGAAAGATCGAATCTTTGATGTTGGTTTCTGGATTTTAGATTAGTTCAAATAGAGAAGATGCTCTGGTTTGCTTCTGATTGGTTCTGCTATGTGCAATGGTGCATAAGTTTGTTTGTGAGTGTGAGGGAGTAATTCAGGCAGTGAAGGGGAGCCTAGGTCTTGTTTGTGAGGTTGAATAGGGGCTGTTTGTGTTGGTTCAGGTGGCTCGGAGGGTTCAGGGTAAAGAGAAGCAGGGGTGCAGTGTTTAGGCTGCTCAAAGGTGTGCTGATGTTCTGATTGAGTTAGGGTAGTTGAGGGAGTCTGATTGTTTGTTCCTGGTGGCAAGCTGGTAGCAATTCATTTAGGTGGTTCAGGAGTATGTAGGCTAGTAATTGGTTCAGAATTATGGCTCAGGCCTGCTTGAAAGAAGAGAAGGTCAAGAAGGGTAGCAGGTTTGTAGCAGAAGTGTAGGTGGTTCAGGGAGTTGGATTGTATGGTGAGCTCATAGAGTAGAAGAGAAGGCAGGGGTGTTTTCTTTGGTTTCTGGTATCTCAGGTTCATATGTGAGAATTTGAGGGTGTTTTCATTAGTCCTGGGTTCAGGAGGTTTGTTTGGTGCTTAGAGAGGTTCTGGTATGGTTGTTCTTTAGAGAGGGTGTAAAGGGATCTTTTATGTCTTCTGTTAAAACAAAATGACAGTTTGGTCTGAGTGTTTAACTTGTATGCATTTGGTAGTGAACTTAATAAGTGTATAAACTAGATTTCAAAGTTTGGTGGCTGTTTTTAGTCAAGTGGATAGTACTATTTCTTGAAAAAGTTAGTTCTAACTTGGTTGTAAAAGGAGTTCAGATTGATAAGTTAAATAAAAGGGGTAATTCATTATCTTGAAGTTCTACTCAATTCATATAAAAGTTGACGAAATTGCAGTCGTTCTTTTAAAATTGTGTTGTTATAAATTTCAGTCTCCTTTCTTTTACTTGTTGCATAGCTGAAATAGGTGTCGCTTATTCTGATTTCACTAGCTCTCTTTCTTTCACAAAGTTGATTATAGTGAATTCATGCCCCTAGCTTTACTGTAAAACTTGTCTGATAATAAATTTCTATTAGCTTAACTTGTTTTGGTCATACGGTAATATGAAGTATTGGTAGCTCCTTGAGAATGATAACAAGTTGTGATCTTTAAACCATTGTTAATTGTGTCCTGTTAATTTAATTTTAGCTTGGTTCAAAAAGGTGATATGTGATTTGGACTTTGTATGGTTTGTTAAGAAACCAAGATATGCTAAATAGCTGAATAGAAAGTTGTTTATCTGAATTTTCTAGTTATAGTATGACGGAACCATGTTTCTGCTTATGAGTTCCAATGTGAGCTCTGTTTAAAAATCATGAATTGAGGCTAAAAGTTTTGATCTTTGCCATGAAATGTCTTAAGGAATACTGTCATCTTTAGAGCTGTATGTAAACATTTGGCCGCATTACTTGTACCAAGAATTGATTGATTCAGACGAGTTTTATTATGTACTCAACTTGTTTAATTTTGTTTCCATTATGTTCTTACGAAATACATATCATTTTCCTAATCCTTATTTTTTGTTTCTTTTGCATAATACACTCTTGGGACGAGTTTGAGTTGACAAACTCAAATTGGGACGGCTATTTGCATTAGAGTTATTGCATCTCGGGTTCAAGTTTTCCGAGAAGTGAATGAAAACTCGTAAACGGGGACGGCTACATGCATTCAGAGTTATTTGATCTGCTCCGCACTTTCGGGACTTGATATCCCCGAAAATGCAAGAAAAGAAAAAATGAAAATCGCAAAGTCCAAGGCTCAACGATTGAGTTTGCGCTTCCGGGTTCTACCTTCTAAACTCCTTCTTTCCCGTCCCTTTTAAAAAAGCATATTTTAGGAGCCCCGTAGAATAGAAATGATATTTGAATTGAGAATAATTATTGTAAATTACTTAAATTATTTTTATATGAATGCTTTGTATCATTTCTTTGCGAATCGCCAATTAATTTATGGATGTTTAGAATCATTTGTCAATTAGTGAGTGCAAATAAAATTCGACTAAAATATTACCATCGTCATAATTCGTATTTGAATTGCTTCTTTATTTTATTCAATATTCAATTATTTATTTATCTAATCTAATTTATTTATTTAATTATTCAATTAATGTTTAATCCTTTATTTATTTATTTACTTAATCTAATTTATTTAATTTCAATTAATCATTTATTTAATCCGTTAAATATTTATTTATTTATTTAATCAATTATTATTCATTTACTCCTTTATTTAATTAAAATTGACAAGTATTCATTTACTTAATTAAGTTATTTATTTGCTTACTTATTTTTCTATTTATTCAATCAATTAATTAATCCCTTTATTATCATCCAATTATTTATCTAATGTATTTTATTTAATTATCTAACTTCATTTAACCTTTACTTATTCTATTAATTAATCAATTGATCATTATTTCATTATCCATTTAATTAATCTTAAATTGGGTCATTTATTTATCTAAGTATCGGCATAATTAAAATCTTATCTTATTTATATTATTCATATTATCCTTATATAAAATTAGCTTTATATACTTATTATCCTTAACAAATTCGTGAAAACCGCCGGATTAACCGCATTTAGCGGATTTTCGAAAGTGCTCCCGCAAGGGACCTTCTTTCGAATTTAATAGAACCACTTACCTAGAATCTCTGATTTTAATTTAATTTTATTAAAGAATAAATTGCACTCATTAGTTAACTTAGGTTCCTAATAATCCTTAAATTAGGTGGCGACTCCAAAGAAACCCTTTGGAATCCCATTTTGTTGAAATATACCCGAAACCTATCTTTTCTTAAAGAAAGGGTAATTTTTTGGGTTCAACAGCATGGCGACTCCGCTGGGGATACGCAAATGGTTTTAACCAAAAGGCTTTCACGAATTTGTTTGTTTGTATTGTTTGAGTTGTATGCCAATATTAGTATGCGTAGCTTATTTAATAATTATTGAAACTAGCATGATTATATCTATTGTTTATTTGCGAGCATGCTTAGTTAATTTAATTGATTGCTGTGTGTCACGGAAGCATGTCACTACACCCTTATTTGTGCACATATAAACTGGCATTCCGTTCATACTTCCCCCACTCCTGGGAACCTCTTGCAATTTCACCCCAAATATCCGCGAGGTGCGCCCATGCGCACCCGCACTTTCTTCCACTAAAGAACCCTTGTGACGAGTTGGTACACCGGCGGCCATCGTAGGAGTAATTCGACTGCGAGACCGCTTGCCACTCACCTGTTAGCCTCAACCGTTAACCCACTCTTAGAAGGAGATTAGGAGCATGCATGCATTTACACCTTAGTCTGGACCCGGTCCTTGGTACCGCTTCCATAGTTAGGAAACCACCCTTACGTCAACGGGTTCTTGAAACCCAACGACAATGCATATTATGTGCTGTGTGATAATGAATCCTCAGTCCTAACCATGTTTTGAGCAAATTCAGATTTGGAATTTTGTCTGCTATGTTGTCTTCTAGGTCAGAAAATGGAGGAATTTAGCGGAATTGAGATCATAGACAGAATTGCAGTTCTGGGGAAGTTAGGCAGATTTAGTTTGTTTGTGTTTTGGAGATGGCCTGGTGTAGTGAGATCTAAGAGGCGAAGCCCCTAGTGTCTTTAAAAGGATAAGTGGGGTCCCTCTCGTGAATGGCTTTGCGTGTGTGCAGGCCTATGTTGATTATCCAGCTGCAACTTTATGGAATGAAGTATGCTTGTCGCATACTAGGAGAGTGAAGCCCCTATGTCTATAAACGATCAATGGGGTCCCTCCTTGAAGACCAGTACCTAGGAAACTGAGAGGCTTGATTAAAGCCGAGGACCAGTGAGGAGCCCTATGAACAAGGTCTGTGAGCCTTGCAAAACCTAGGAAGCTGAGAGGTTTGACTAAAGCCGAGGACCAGTGAGGTTTTATTTTGAAAGGCCGACTGGCGCCTTTCATGATTTGCAGTCTGGTATTGTGAAGGCAGTTGGAAATCTCACCCCTGGATGTTGTGAAATAATTGGGAGTTGTGCTTGGAGGAGTGTGGATGTTTGCAAAATCTATGAAGGATTGTTCCGGGTTTTAGGCATTTGGGTTTAGAATTTTGTGCAGACATTGTGGAGAGCATGGGCTGTGTTAGAAGTTCGAGTTGGCACCAACTTTTAGAAGTTAAGTTGGGATAACGGAGAGCTGATTGTTTTCGATTATTGTTATTATTTATCGCTTACTCTAAATCTGAATTGCTCAAAACTGGCATGAACTATTTTTCGTTATCATTTGTCTGCGCGTCTTAGGCCCACCTCTGGCATAAAAGAGGCACCTTACAGGGTAGGAAGCGTTCGCATTTTTATTTACGCTCAATTACTTGTGGTTGCTGCATGTCAAATTATCTGTCCAATATGCGATTACTTGCTTAATATGTGCTGCTTGCCTGAAATTTGTTGGCACTGATTGCGCTGTGATTGAATTTGTTCGGTGATATGGTAAGATTAACGTTATGTTACTTCAATCTATTTTTCGTAAAAGTTAACCGCTTTATGAAGTTGTTTATTCATGCATTCCATTATTTTAAAACGTCTTTTAAATGTTATTTTGTTTATCTTAACCCTAGTCTTGTCATTTTGCAAAATATTGTTTAGCGTCATATTTTAAAATATTTGCAAGTGTGTTTTCCTTTTGAAAATAATTTCAGAGTTAAACAAGCGTTTCTGCGTCTGGTTTACTTTAACAAAATAAGTGTCTTGCTCTAAATTTTGGGTCTTTTCAGTACGGTCTCAATTTATCCATTTTGGAATAAGTTGACTCGTCAGTTTCATCTTTAATAAATTTTTATTAAATTCGGTATGCGTTGCTAAAGGGTTAATTATTTGAACATCAAGATCAGGACCTATGGCTCGTCAAATTGCTGTGATTGACTTGACTGGAAATGATGGATCCCACCAAGACAAGGTTAACAAGCTTGAAGCAACTGTAGCAAGTTTGGAGAAGAGACTTGATAGCCTTACTGAATTGGTTGTCACGCTCATGGATGCTCGCAACCCAGTGCGAAATGTGTCAAGCCTAGGACCAAGTGCTCCTGTGGCTCCTATCTATACTGTTGCGCCTCCCACAATGCAAGTAGCTCCAGCATTTGAGTGTGATGCTCAACAGTTCCCTAATTTGCATGTGCTCCTGTTGGAGAAGGAATTTGGTGGCTTCTCATCAAAAATAAGCAATGAGGAAAGCAACGGGGAAGGGATTCCCAATGCTAAAAAGAACCATGGCACAATGGCAGATGGGAAGGCTCTACAATCTCAAGCAGGCTTAGGTGAAGTAGAAAAGGAAAATGTGTTTCTTGACATGGCTTATCCACCAGTGTATGATGGGATAGGAAATCCTCATGATCATTTGAAAGCATTCACTGATTGGGTGGCAATATTTGGAAAAAGCAATGGAATCAAGTTGAGGTTATTTGTTAAGACGCTCGCAGGGCCGGCTTTAACATGGTTTGCAATGCAGGATCTTGGAAAGCGATTCACATGGGATGACTTAGCTCGTAAATTTGTCAAGCAGTACGAACTCCCAAACCTGACCTTTGCAAGAAGCGGTCCACTGAAAAGAAAATCTGTAGAGCTTCAAGAAGAGCCGGTTGCAATATTTTCTGACAAGAGAAAGTGTGAATTTGTTGAGGCACGGTCAAAAGACAAAGGAAAAGCTGTCATGTCAAAACCTTTGCCAGCCATAGCTGGGGAACCTAGTGCCAATGCGCAAGTAATTGTCAATCCAAGTTCACCATCAAACCATGCCAAAAGATCTGCTTTCGCATTCACACGGCTCCCAGAATCTTATGCACGACTATTTGAAAGGCTCAAGGAGTTCAATTTGGTACATCCTATAGAACCAAAATCATGCCGGTCACTTAAGCCTGAGAACTTTGGAAAATTCTGCATTTACCATTCAGGAATGCATGGGCATTATATTGGGGAATGCATTACCTTTAAGGAGAAAGTTGAAAGCTTGATTAACTCTGGCCAGGTCAAGGTTCTACCAACAGACGGCACTGGCAAACCTTTTGTCGCAATCCTTCCATATGCAAAGGGAGATTCCTCAAAGAAGGGCATTTAGGCACCTATCAAGTTCCAGAAAAGCAGTAGAGTGGCAGAAGCAGAAGTTAGTTTATTTGCAAGTAACTATTGTATTTTCCTTTTGTTAGTTTTGTTAAAAGAAAAGAAAGAATATCAAATTATGAATGTTTGAATTTATTTCTATGTAAGCAAACTACTGTAACCGGTTTCCCAAGGCGGGAAGCGTAGGCAACTCATATCGAGTTTCGGTTACACCATCATTTGGAAAATCTCTTCTATGTAAGCAGAACTACGCACGGTCTGATTCCCAAGGAGGGATACGTAGGCTCCTCCATCGGGCTCGACCCTTTAGTATTTAAATTTTAATTTTTTCCAAAGATAGAAACTGGGGCAAATTTTGCAAAGCAAGTAGAAGACGTGGGAGATTGCAACCGGGGCAGCTTTTGTTAAGTAGTTTGAAGTTTTGAAAGTCATAACTGGGGCAGTTTTTGCAAAACAAGTTGAAATGTTGAAGTCATAACTGGGGCAATTTCGCAAAGCAAGTTGAGATGTTGAAGTTATAACTGGGGCAAAATTGTACAAAGACAAATTGAAGACATTGAGTTGATAATTATCAGAAGCAGCTTTTCTATGAATTGGTGCAGATTGTTATGCTACAAACGAGAATTGATAGTCGAGCAAAGCATTGATGTTCAAATAAGCCGACCATTTTAGCAAGCTGTGTCAAAATGGTCTAGCACGCATACTAATTTAGTAAAAAACTTTCAAAGTTGTTTTTCTCAATTCGCGTCTTGGAAAATCAAACTCTGTTGATCGTTGAGTTTCGAACTCTTAAATATTTTTCTCCTGTGTTGAGTCGGGATTTTGGTCCCATCCATTCGGCCTAATGGCCTATTTTACGTTTGAAATTTTATGCATGCATTATCATTTTATATATTAACTTGCTTTTGTTCAATGTAGAGAATTCATTTGTTAAAGGTTGGCTAGCATTGAACACTGAAATGGCTGAGAATCTGCATCAAGGACAAAACAACATGGCAAAGGAGCTTCAGGCAACCAGTTCTGGTATGGGTATCTTGCAAGCGCAGAATGATGATGTTGAAGAACATGTGGTCCAAAGGAATAGGATTGTCAACTTTTTCAACACTAGCAAACCTTTGCCAAATACAAGCTTTACCTCTAATCCACCTTACTTAACAATGCCTAATTACCCAATGCCTATAAATACTATATATCCACAAATCCCACAAGAATATCTTATCAATCCAAATGCTTGGCCAGCGGCAACTTTATACCCACCTTTTATCACTATGCCTGCTGTGGGGGGTCAATCAAATCAGTTGATAGTGCGCTCACAAGAATTGCCTGAGAAGGAAATTGAGACAACTCATCCTCATAATATGGATGAACAGATTGTGAGAAAGATCATGGGAAAAGAATTGCGCTCTAGGAATATTCAGAGTTTCTGCTATGAAGACTTGTGCATTCACCCAGACATTGAGCTTCCAAGTGGGTACAAGATACCAAAATTTAACACTTTCAATGGAAAAGGGGACCCCTATGCACATCTGAAAGATTATTGCAGCAGATTAATTGGAATTGGCAAGGATGAAACTTTGCGTATGAGATTATTTGTTCAGAGTTTATCAGGAATGGCACTTGTATGGTATACTAAGCAGGATTTTACCAAATGGAGCACATGGGAAGACATGGCTCGAGACTTTGTGGAACAATACAAGTTCAACATAGAAAGAGATCCTTATCTAATTGATATGCGTAAAATCAGGAAGATGCCGCATGAGTCTGTTGCACAATTTGCTGTGAGATGGAGGCTAGAGGCTTCTAAGATGCATCCTCCATTGCCTGAAGATGAGCTGATAGCGACTTTCATTGACCTTCAAGAAGGCCTATTTTATGAAAAGCTACTTTTTGCCAATTTAAAGGACTTTCCCAGTTTAATCCGGTATGCAAAGATTTTGGAAGAAAAGTTTCAAACCAGAAGGTTGATTGACTATGACACTACAGTGCCAGTTTTCAATTGTTCTGATGCACCTGAAAATATTCAAGACTCCCAGCCTTCGCAAGTGCACTACAATCATGATATGCAGAATTCAAGCCGTCAGCATCGATCTTATCAGGCACCATCTGGTCATCAGAGGATGAAGAAGTTAAGACCTCGTACTTTCACTCCTCTATATGAATCATTGTCAGCCATATTTGAGAGATTGAAAGCAGAAGGACTATTGCAAGCAAGGAAGGGATGGATCCCAGAAAATCCGCCTCAAGGATTTGATTTATCAAAGAGGTGCGCATATCACTCAAATATTCAAGGCCATGACACAGAAGAATGCTTGGCACTTAAGCACAAAATCCAGAATATGATTGAAACGGGCAAGATAAGTGTGAAGCAAGGGCAAACAAGCAATTATGATCCTCCAGCAGCAAATGCAATTATCATCAGAGGTGATTCATCAAAATTGGCACCAAGGCGTTTGAAAAGGAAGCGTGAAGCTTAGCAAGAAGATCAAATGACAACACTTTGTTTGTTGAAAAGGAAATATTGCCCGACTATCTTATTTTCCTACTCTTTTGAAGTTTTATGTAATGAACTATCTTGTACCCTTTATTGGGTTTTAATCCCGAAATCAATAAAAATCCATTTTTCTAAATAAGCCAAGCCAAATCAATTTTAGATGATATCTTTTGTACAAAAGAAGAATTTCAAGAGCATCAGACTCTCGCAGCAGCAATACATCTGATTTCCATACAAGAAGATGCAGATTTGAAGCCGCATTAGGTGTTCAATCAAGCCAGCCGCTATTTGTTCAAAAACTAACAACTTTTCCTTTGAAAATAGGGGGCAAATTCGTTTTGGTGCTACTGCAAAGTTCAGCATAAAGACAGAAGGAGCAAAACAAAACGTTGAGGCTTTTGGGCCCATCTTTTAGAACTCACGATTTTTCTTTGGATGCAGGAATTCCAAAAGCAGTAGAATAGAATTGAACATCGGTTTCAATATGGACCAAAGGCGGCATTCAACGCTTTGCGGCTCTATCAATACAAGCAACACGACCTAGATTTGCTCATTTATTTTGCATTATCTTGATTAATCCAATTTACAACTTTATTTTTGCAGGTTACTATCAAATGTAGGTTCGTTCGCCTTATAAATGAATGTTTAGGCTCGTCCGCCTTGTAATTGAACGTGTTAGGCTCGTTCGCCTTATAAATGGACGTTTTAGGCTCGTTCGCCTTATAATTGAACGTTTTGGGCTCATTCGCCTTATAATTGAATGTTTTAGACCTGTTTGTCTTATAAATTAATGATCCGGGTCCATCCACCCGTAAATCGGATATGCAGATTTACTTCAAGTCGCTTTGGAACATTGGAGCACAATTCAAGATTAAATCGCAAACTACCACTAGATCATTAAAGCGTTATGCTTTATCATTGTTTATTGCCGAAAGACGGCATTTCTATATCCTATAATTCTTGCAAGTCGCTAAAATATCAGTTTCATTTCTATCCCAGTATGAGAACACTTACTAAAATTTCATTTGATGATTTGCAGATATTGCTAAGTTTGAAGAGGTTTTCAAGTTGCACTAGGACGTTGGACGTTTCGAGACCCGACGCCTCATTGCTTCATCAATAGAATGGAGCACATTCCGATGATTGCATTGTGGACTACCTATTCATGATCTAAAGCATTATGCTTTATCATGGTTTATTGCTGAAAGGCGACGTTTCTATTTCCTATATTTCTTGCAAATTGTTAAGCCTATCCGTTTCATTTCTATTTCGCTTTATGGGAACGTTTACTAAAATTTCATTTTGTGATTTGCAGATATTTCTAAGTCTAAAGAAGTACCTGCTTTAATGAATTTTGCCTCTTTTGCTTGCCTAATGGTTTAGGCTCGTTCGCCTTTTAATTGGATATTTTAGGCTCGTTCGCCTTATAACTGGACGTTTTAGGCCCGTTCGCCTTATAATTGAACGTTTTAGGCTCGTTCGCCTTATAATTGAACGTTTTAGGCTCATTCGCCTTATAATTGAATGTTTGGGCTCGTTCGCCTTATAAATGAGCGTTATGTTACCTGCGTAGGATATAGATTAGCCAAGTCGACTTGAGATATTATGTCTTGTTAGTCGACTTATTTTATGAAAGCCTTGCATTTTACAATTCGTTCTTGCTTTACTTATCATCTTGCTTTACTGTTTCAGAATAAGGATCAGCTTAGAGGTTCTCCGGGCGGAGTATCTTGTCAGTTGATCGAAGGAAGAACTTTGGATGATATCAAGACCCAACTTTGCTTATTTGTTTTGCAGGATGCTATCAAATTTAGGCTCGTTCACCTTATAATCGAACGTTTTAGGCTCGTTCGCCTTATAATTGAACGTTTTAGGCTCATTCGCCTTATAATTGAATGTTTGGGCTCGTTCGCCTTATAAATGAACGTTATGTTACCTGCGTAGGGTATAAACTAGCCAAGTCAACTTGAGGCATTATGTCTCGTTAGTCGGCTTATTTTGTAACAGCCTTATATTCTGCAATTCGTACCCGCTTTACTTATTGTCTTGCTTTACTGTTTCAGAATAATGATCAACCTAGAGGTTCCCCGGGCAGAGCATCTCGTCAGTTGGTCGAAAGAAGAGATTATTGATGATATCACAACCCGCATTTATAATTTTATGTTATCATTCTTTTATTTCTCATTCCAATTATTACAGTTCATTAGCAGTTGCTCGCTTACCGTTTGTCAAGTTTATTACAGAATATTAGCAGCGCCGCAGCAGCATATGGAGCATAACGTGGAACTTTTTCTTAGCAGTGAACTGGGGCAATTGTTGATATGAGCTAGACTCGTCAACAAGGATCTGAAGAATCGCACTCGAACAAGCAAGTCCTTTCCTAATCTTTCATTTCAGATTAGGCGTCAGTTTGAATTCTTTCCTATTCATGCGTCATTTTCTGTCAATCGTGCGAGTTTTCGTGTCTAAGTGTTGTTGAACTACATATGGCCTGATTCTCTTTCAGCCCGAGATATGTAGGCAACTCCGAAACCAGGGTTCGGCCATGTCCATAAGCCTCGCCTTTAGGTGCTTGGAATCAAAAGTCTTGGTTTTATCGGGACAAAATTGGTTTATCGTCAACTTCTTTACCCTAAAAACTCTTTCATCCTTTTCCGGGCAAAGAGGGGCAGCTGTTGACACCCAATTTTGTCCCGAATTTTCTTAAAATTAATAATTATTGCGATATTTTATAATTAATGGTAAATTTGAAATTAATTAAAAAAGGAAAATAATAAAAAAATAATAATAAATATATAATAATAATCAAAGAAAATCAATTAATTTTGAAGAAAAGAGGCCGAATGTGTAGATGTAGCCTAATTCTAGCCTACCCCCCGTGCAATTGCCTATGCTTTAATTAAATTAAACCTAAAACAGGTTAATTTTGCACTTAGACCTGAATTCTAGCCTATATGCGTAAAGCATTATATACATACACACAACACAAAACATGCGTGTTCTTTCCCCATCAGATTACCCAATTCCCCAATTTCAACCCGCGAGCCAAAATCCCTAAACCCGATCCCTTTCCTAGTTTCACCCAAAGTTTTCCCTCCAATCTCTTCATAAACCCTATAATACGCCAAAATCAGTGGTCCCTGGTCCCCTTTTACCCTCTCTCCAGTACGAAGAATGAATCACTATCGTCCATTTCAAAAGTGAGAATCAATCCGATCCGTGAGATATCATAACGTTCATATTCTCTTTGAAATCAGAGTTAAACTAGTACGATCCGAAGGATTATACTATTTTAACCCTGGTTTCAAAAGGGAAAAGAAAAGGAGCAAGGATTATTTGGGGTATTCAAAAAAGGATCCGAAACCCTAAAGCTCAGGTATATATATTCCTTATCTTGTTCATTTATGGGGGGGTTCTGGGGATTAAAAAAAAAAAGAGGAGGCAGCATCTCCACATATAAAATTTTGTTTCTCTCAGTTTTGAGTTTTAAGATATAGCATCACTGTTTCTTAGTTTGTTTCTGGATTTGTTCTTGTGTTGTCGATTCATTGTTTGAGTCGTCGCTTCTCGTTCGAGTCGTCTTCTTGTTCGAGTCGCAGTCTTCGAATCCGCGCCTTTGTTCACTGCTCGCAAAAAGGTTCGATCTAATCCTTGTTCTTCTATGATTTCTTTTCAGTGATTATTTTTTTTTACCATTTCTGATTTGTATGCAAAACTGTTAATGAGAAGTATATTATGTGAATGACATTCAAAACTAGTGACTATTAGTCTAATAAACTGTTTTGAGGCCGCTTTCATTTGCTTAAAGTTTTGAACTTCATGTATGTGTGTGCAATTGCTTAGGAAATAAACTTGTCATTGTTGACCGGAAATGGGTAAAACTGAGCTCATATTTAATTTAAACGTTAAGTCCTGTTAAAGCAAATGTAAAAGATCGTTTCTTTTGTGAAAGATCGAATCTTTGATGTTGGTTTCTGGATTTTAGATTAGTTCAAATAGAGAAGATGCTCTGGTTTGCTTCTGATTGGTTCTGCTATGTGCAATGGTGCATAAGTTTGTTTGTGAGTGTGAGGGAGTAATTCAGGCAGTGAAGGGGAGCCTAGGTCTTGTTTGTGAGGTTGAATAGGGGCTGTTTGTGTTGGTTCAGGTGGCTCGGAGGGTTCAGGGTAAAGAGAAGCAGGGGTGCAGTGTTTAGGCTGCTCAAAGGTGTGCTGATGTTCTGATTGAGTTAGGGTAGTTGAGGGAGTCTGATTGTTTGTTCCTGGTGGCAAGCTGGTAGCAATTCATTTAGGTGGTTCAGGAGTATGTAGGCTAGTAATTGGTTCAGAATTATGGCTCAGGCCTGCTTGAAAGAAGAGAAGGTCAAGAAGGGTAGCAGGTTTGTAGCAGAAGTGTAGGTGGTTCAGGGAGTTGGATTGTATGGTGAGCTCATAGAGTAGAAGAGAAGGCAGGGGTGTTTTCTTTGGTTTCTGGTATCTCAGGTTCATATGTGAGAATTTGAGGGTGTTTTCATTAGTCCTGGGTTCAGGAGGTTTGTTTGGTGCTTAGAGAGGTTCTGGTATGGTTGTTCTTTAGAGAGGGTGTAAAGGGATCTTTTATGTCTTCTGTTAAAACAAAATGACAGTTTGGTCTGAGTGTTTAACTTGTATGCATTTGGTAGTGAACTTAATAAGTGTATAAACTAGATTTCAAAGTTTGGTGGCTGTTTTTAGTCAAGTGGATAGTACTATTTCTTGAAAAAGTTAGTTCTAACTTGGTTGTAAAAGGAGTTCAGATTGATAAGTTAAATAAAAGGGGTAATTCATTATCTTGAAGTTCTACTCAATTCATATAAAAGTTGACGAAATTGCAGTCGTTCTTTTAAAATTGTGTTGTTATAAATTTCAGTCTCCTTTCTTTTACTTGTTGCATAGCTGAAATAGGTGTCGCTTATTCTGATTTCACTAGCTCTCTTTCTTTCACAAAGTTGATTATAGTGAATTCATGCCCCTAGCTTTACTGTAAAACTTGTCTGATAATAAATTTCTATTAGCTTAACTTGTTTTGGTCATACGGTAATATGAAGTATTGGTAGCTCCTTGAGAATGATAACAAGTTGTGATCTTTAAACCATTGTTAATTGTGTCCTGTTAATTTAATTTTAGCTTGGTTCAAAAAGGTGATATGTGATTTGGACTTTGTATGGTTTGTTAAGAAACCAAGATATGCTAAATAGCTGAATAGAAAGTTGTTTATCTGAATTTTCTAGTTATAGTATGACGGAACCATGTTTCTGCTTATGAGTTCCAATGTGAGCTCTGTTTAAAAATCATGAATTGAGGCTAAAAGTTTTGATCTTTGCCATGAAATGTCTTAAGGAATACTGTCATCTTTAGAGCTGTATGTAAACATTTGGCCGCATTACTTGTACCAAGAATTGATTGATTCAGACGAGTTTTATTATGTACTCAACTTGTTTAATTTTGTTTCCATTATGTTCTTACGAAATACATATCATTTTCCTAATCCTTATTTTTTGTTTCTTTTGCATAATACACTCTTGGGACGAGTTTGAGTTGACAAACTCAAATTGGGACGGCTATTTGCATTAGAGTTATTGCATCTCGGGTTCAAGTTTTCCGAGAAGTGAATGAAAACTCGTAAACGGGGACGGCTACATGCATTCAGAGTTATTTGATCTGCTCCGCACTTTCGGGACTTGATATCCCCGAAAATGCAAGAAAAGAAAAAATGAAAATCGCAAAGTCCAAGGCTCAACGATTGAGTTTGCGCTTCCGGGTTCTACCTTCTAAACTCCTTCTTTCCCGTCCCTTTTAGAAAAGCATATTTTAGGAGCCCCGTAGAATAGAAATGATATTTGAATTGAGAATAATTATTGTAAATTACTTAAATTATTTTTATATGAATGCTTTGTATCATTTCTTTGCGAATCGCCAATTAATTTATGGATGTTTAGAATCATTTGTCAATTAGTGAGTGCAAATAAAATTCGACTAAAATCTTACCATCGTCATAATTCGTATTTGAATTGCTTCTTTATTTTATTCAATATTCAATTATTTATTTATCTAATCTAATTTATTTATTTAATTATTCAATTAATGTTTAATCCTTTATTTATTTATTTACTTAATCTAATTTATTTAATTTCAATTAATCATTTATTTAATCCGTTAAATATTTATTTATTTATTTAATCAATTATTATTCATTTACTCCTTTATTTAATTAAAATTGACAAGTATTCATTTACTTAATTAAGTTATTTATTTGCTTACTTATTTTTCTATTTATTCAATCAATTAATTAATCCCTTTATTATCATCCAATTATTTATCTAATGTATTTTATTTAATTATCTAACTTCATTTAACCTTTACTTATTCTATTAATTAATCAATTGATCATTATTTCATTATCCATTTAATTAATCTTAAATTGGGTCATTTATTTATCTAAGTATCGGCATAATTAAAATCTTATCTTATTTATATTATTCATATTATCCTTATATAAAATTAGCTTTATATACTTATTATCCTTAACAAATTCGTGAAAACCGCCGGATTAACCGCATTTAGCGGATTTTCGAAAGTGCTCCCGCAAGGGACCTTCTTTCGAATTTAATAGAACCACTTACCTAGAATCTCTGATTTTAATTTAATTTTATTAAAGAATAAATTGCACTCATTAGTTAACTTAGGTTCCTAATAATCCTTAAATTAGGTGGCGACTCCAAAGAAACCCTTTGGAATCCCATTTTGTTGAAATATACCCGAAACCTATCTTTTCTTAAAGAAAGGGTAATTTTTTGGGTTCAACAGCATGGCGACTCCGCTGGGGATACGCAAATGGTTCTAACCAAAAGGCTTTCACGAATTTGTTTGTTTGTATTGTTTGAGTTGTATGCCAATATTAGTATGCGTAGCTTATTTAATAATTATTGAAACTAGCATGATTATATCTATTGTTTATTTGCGAGCATGCTTAGTTAATTTAATTGATTGCTGTGTGTCACGGAAGCATGTCACTACACCCTTATTTGTGCACATATAAACTGGCATTCCGTTCATACTTCCCCCACTCCTGGGAACCTCTTGCAATTTCACCCCAAATATCCGCGAGGTGCGCCCATGCGCACCCGCACTTTCTTCCACTAAAGAACCCTTGTGACGAGTTGGTACACCGGCGGCCATCGTAGGAGTAATTCGACTGCGAGACCGCTTGCCACTCACCTGTTAGCCTCAACCGTTAACCCACTCTTAGAAGGAGATTAGGAGCATGCATGCATTTACACCTTAGTCTGGACCCGGTCCTTGGTACCGCTTCCATAGTTAGGAAACCACCCTTACGTCAACGGGTTCTTGAAACCCAACGACAATGCATATTATGTGCTGTGTGATAATGAATCCTCAGTCCTAACCATGTTTTGAGCAAATTCAGATTTGGAATTTTGTCTGCTATGTTGTCTTCTAGGTCAGAAAATGGAGGAATTTAGCGGAATTGAGATCATAGACAGAATTGCAGTTCTGGGGAAGTTAGGCAGATTTAGTTTGTTTGTGTTTTGGAGATGGCCTGGTGTAGTGAGATCTAAGAGGCGAAGCCCCTAGTGTCTTTAAAAGGATAAGTGGGGTCCCTCTCGTGAATGGCTTTGCGTGTGTGCAGGCCTATGTTGATTATCCAGCTGCAACTTTATGGAATGAAGTATGCTTGTCGCATACTAGGAGAGTGAAGCCCCTATGTCTATAAACGATCAATGGGGTCCCTCCTTGAAGACCAGTACCTAGGAAACTGAGAGGCTTGATTAAAGCCGAGGACCAGTGAGGAGCCCTATGAACAAGGTCTGTGAGCCTTGCAAAACCTAGGAAGCTGAGAGGTTTGACTAAAGCCGAGGACCAGTGAGGTTTTATTTTGAAAGGCCGACTGGCGCCTTTCATGATTTGCAGTCTGGTATTGTGAAGGCAGTTGGAAATCTCACCCCTGGATGTTGTGAAATAATTGGGAGTTGTGCTTGGAGGAGTGTGGATGTTTGCAAAATCTATGAAGGATTGTTCCGGGTTTTAGGCATTTGGGTTTAGAATTTTGTGCAGACATTGTGGAGAGCATGGGCTGTGTTAGAAGTTCGAGTTGGCACCAACTTTTAGAAGTTAAGTTGGGATAACGGAGAGCTGATTGTTTTCGATTATTGTTATTATTTATCGCTTACTCTAAATCTGAATTGCTCAAAACTGGCATGAACTATTTTTCGTTATCATTTGTCTGCGCGTCTTAGGCCCACCTCTGGCATAAAAGAGGCACCTTACAGGGTAGGAAGCGTTCGCATTTTTATTTACGCTCAATTACTTGTGGTTGCTGCATGTCAAATTATCTGTCCAATATGCGATTACTTGCTTAATATGTGCTGCTTGCCTGAAATTTGTTGGCACTGATTGCGCTGTGATTGAATTTGTTCGGTGATATGGTAAGATTAACGTTATGTTACTTCAATCTATTTTTCGTAAAAGTTAACCGCTTTATGAAGTTGTTTATTCATGCATTCCATTATTTTAAAACGTCTTTTAAATGTTATTTTGTTTATCTTAACCCTAGTCTTGTCATTTTGCAAAATATTGTTTAGCGTCATATTTTAAAATATTTGCAAGTGTGTTTTCCTTTTGAAAATAATTTCAGAGTTAAACAAGCGTTTCTGCGTCTGGTTTACTTTAACAAAATAAGTGTCTTGCTCTAAATTTTGGGTCTTTTCAGTACGGTCTCAATTTATCCATTTTGGAATAAGTTGACTCGTCAGTTTCATCTTTAATAAATTTTTATTAAATTCGGTATGCGTTGCTAAAGGGTTAATTATTTGAACATCAAGATCAGGACCTATGGCTCGTCAAATTGCTGTGATTGACTTGACTGGAAATGATGGATCCCACCAAGACAAGGTTAACAAGCTTGAAGCAACTGTAGCAAGTTTGGAGAAGAGACTTGATAGCCTTACTGAATTGGTTGTCACGCTCATGGATGCTCGCAACCCAGTGCGAAATGTGTCAAGCCTAGGACCAAGTGCTCCTGTGGCTCCTATCTATACTGTTGCGCCTCCTACAATGCAAGTAGCTCCAGCATTTGAGTGTGATGCTCAACAGTTCCCTAATTTGCATGCGCTCCTGTTGGAGAAGGAATTTGGTGGCTTCTCATCAAAAATAAGCAATGAGGAAAGCAACGGGGAAGGGATTCCCAATGCTAAAAAGAACCATGGCACAATGGCAGATGGGAAGGCTCTACAATCTCAAGCAGGCTTAGGTGAAGTAGAAAAGGAAAATGTGTTTCTTGACATGGCTTATCCACCAGTGTATGATGGGATAGGAAATCCTCATGATCATTTGAAAGCATTCACTGATTGGGTGGCAATATTTGGAAAAAGCAATGGAATCAAGTTGAGGTTATTTGTTAAGACGCTCGCAGGGCCGGCTTTAACATGGTTTGCAATGCAGGATCTTGGAAAGCGATTCACATGGGATGACTTAGCTCGTAAATTTGTCAAGCAGTACGAACTCCCAAACCTGACCTTTGCAAGAAGCGGTCCACTGAAAAGAAAATCTGTAGAGCTTCAAGAAGAGCCGGTTGCAATATTTTCTGACAAGAGAAAGTGTGAATTTGTTGAGGCACGGTCAAAAGACAAAGGAAAAGCTGTCATGTCAAAACCTTTGCCAGCCATAGCTGGGGAACCTAGTGCCAATGCGCAAGTAATTGTCAATCCAAGTTCACCATCAAACCATGCCAAAAGATCTGCTTTCGCATTCACACGGCTCCCAGAATCTTATGCACGACTATTTGAAAGGCTCAAGGAGTTCAATTTGGTACATCCTATAGAACCAAAATCATGCCGGTCACTTAAGCCTGAGAACTTTGGAAAATTCTGCATTTACCATTCAGGAATGCATGGGCATTATATTGGGGAATGCATTACCTTTAAGGAGAAAGTTGAAAGCTTGATTAACTCTGGCCAGGTCAAGGTTCTACCAACAGACGGCACTGGCAAACCTTTTGTCGCAATCCTTCCATATGCAAAGGGAGATTCCTCAAAGAAGGGCATTTAGGCACCTATCAAGTTCCAGAAAAGCAGTAGAGTGGCAGAAGCAGAAGTTAGTTTATTTGCAAGTAACTATTGTATTTTCCTTTTGTTAGTTTTGTTAAAAGAAAAGAAAGAATATCAAATTATGAATGTTTGAATTTATTTCTATGTAAGCAAACTACTGTAACCGGTTTCCCAAGGCGGGAAGCGTAGGCAACTCATATCGAGTTTCGGTTACACCATCATTTGGAAAATCTCTTCTATGTAAGCAGAACTACGCACGGTCTGATTCCCAAGGAGGGATACGTAGGCTCCTCCATCGGGCTCGACCCTTTAGTATTTAAATTTTAATTTTTTCCAAAGATAGAAACTGGGGCAAATTTTGCAAAGCAAGTAGAAGACGTGGGAGATTGCAACCGGGGCAGCTTTTGTTAAGTAGTTTGAAGTTTTGAAAGTCATAACTGGGGCAGTTTTTGCAAAACAAGTTGAAATGTTGAAGTCATAACTGGGGCAATTTCGCAAAGCAAGTTGAGATGTTGAAGTTATAACTGGGGCAAAATTGTACAAAGACAAATTGAAGACATTGAGTTGATAATTATCAGAAGCAGCTTTTCTATGAATTGGTGCAGATTGTTATGCTACAAACGAGAATTGATAGTCGAGCAAAGCATTGATGTTCAAATAAGCCGACCATTTTAGCAAGCTGTGTCAAAATGGTCTAGCACGCATACTAATTTAGTAAAAAACTTTCAAAGTTGTTTTTCTCAATTCGCGTCTTGGAAAATCAAACTCTGTTGATCGTTGAGTTTCGAACTCTTAAATATTTTTCTCTGTGTTGAGTCGGGATTTTGGTCCCATCCATTCGGCCTAATGGCCTATTTTACGTTTGAAATTTTATGCATGCATTATCATTTTATATATTAACTTGCTTTTGTTCAATGTAGAGAATTCATTTGTTAAAGGTTGGCTAGCATTGAACACTGAAATGGCTGAGAATCTGCATCAAGGACAAAACAACATGGCAAAGGAGCTTCAGGCAACCAGTTCTGGTATGGGTATCTTGCAAGCGCAGAATGATGATGTTGAAGAACATGTGGTCCAAAGGAATAGGATTGTCAACTTTTTCAACACTAGCAAACCTTTGCCAAATACAAGCTTTACCTCTAATCCACCTTACTTAACAATGCCTAATTACCCAATGCCTATAAATACTATATATCCACAAATCCCACAAGAATATCTTATCAATCCAAATGCTTGGCCAGCGGCAACTTTATACCCACCTTTTATCACCATGCCTGCTGTGGGGGGTCAATCAAATCAGTTGATAGTGCGCTCACAAGAATTGCCTGAGAAGGAAATTGAGACAACTCATCCTCATAATATGGATGAACAGATTGTGAGAAAGATCATGGGAAAAGAATTGCGCTCTAGGAATATTCAGAGTTTCTGCTATGAAGACTTGTGCATTCACCCAGACATTGAGCTTCCAAGTGGGTACAAGATACCAAAATTTAACACTTTCAATGGAAAAGGGGACCCCTATGCACATCTCAAAGATTATTGCAGCAGATTAATTGGAATTGGCAAGGATGAAACTTTGCGTATGAGATTATTTGTTCAGAGTTTATCAGGAATGGCACTTGTATGGTATACTAAGCAGGATTTTACCAAATGGAGCACATGGGAAGACATGGCTCGAGACTTTGTGGAACAATACAAGTTCAACATAGAAAGAGATCCTTATCTAATTGATATGCGTAAAATCAGGAAGATGCCGCATGAGTCTGTTGCACAATTTTTTGTGAGATGGAGGCTAGAGGCTTCTAAGATGCATCCTCCATTGCCTGAAGATGAGCTGATAGCGACTTTCATTGACCTTCAAGAAGGCCTATTTTATGAAAAGCTACTTTTTGCCAATTTAAAGGACTTTCCCAGTTTAATCCGGTATGCAAAGATTTTGGAAGAAAAGTTTCAAACCAGAAGGTTGATTGACTATGACACTACAGTGCCAGTTTTCAATTGTTCTGATGCACCTGAAAATATTCAAGACTCCCAGCCTTCGCAAGTGCACTACAATCATGATATGCAGAATTCAAGCCGTCAGCATCGATCTTATCAGGCACCATCTGGTCATCAGAGGATGAAGAAGTTAAGACCTCGTACTTTCACTCCTCTATATGAATCATTGTCAGCAATATTTGAGAGATTGAAAGCAGAAGGACTATTGCAAGCAAGGAAGGGATGGATCCCAGAAAATCCGCCTCAAGGATTTGATTTATCAAAGAGGTGCGCATATCACTCAAATATTCAAGGCCATGACACAGAAGAATGCTTGGCACTTAAGCACAAAATCCAGAATATGATTGAAACGGGCAAGATAAGTGTGAAGCAAGGGCAAACAAGCAATTATGATCCTCCAGCAGCAAATGCAATTATCATCAGAGGTGATTCATCAAAATTGGCACCAAGGCGTTTGAAAAGGAAGCGTGAAGCTTAGCAAGAAGATCAAATGACAACACTTTGTTTGTTGAAAAGGAAATATTGCCCGACTATCTTATTTTCCTACTCTTTTGAAGTTTTATGTAATGAACTATCTTGTACCCTTTATTGGGTTTGAATCCCGAAATCAATAAAAATCTATTTTTCTAAATAAGCCAAGCCAAATCAATTTTAGATGATATCTTTTGTACAAAAGAAGAATTTCAAGAGCATCAGACTCTCGCAGCAGCAATACATCTGATTTCCATACAAGAAGATGCAGATTTGAAGCCGCATTAGGTGTTCAATCAAGCCAGCCGCTATTTGTTCAAAAACTAACAACTTTTCCTTTGAAAACAGGGGGCAAATTCGTTTTGGTGCTACTGCAAAGTTCAGCATAAAGACAGAAGGAGCAAAACAAAACGTTGAGGCTTTTGGGCCCATCTTTTAGAACTCACGATTTTTCTTTGGATGCAGGAATTCCAAAAGCAGTAGAATAGAATTGAACATCGGTTTCAATATGGACCAAAGGCGGCATTCAACGCTTTGCAGCTCTATCAATACAAGCAACACGACCTAGATTTGCTCATTTATTTTGCATTATCTTGATTAATCCAATTTACAACTTTATTTTTGCAGGTTACTATCAAATGTAGGTTCGTTCGCCTTATAAATGAATGTTTAGGCTCGTCCGCCTTGTAATTGAACGTGTTAGGCTCGTTCGCCTTATAAATGGACGTTTTAGGCTCGTTCGCCTTATAATTGAACGTTTTGGGCTCATTCGCCTTATAATTGAATGTTTTAGACCTGTTTGTCTTATAAATTAATGATCCGGGTCCATCCACCCGTAAATCGGATATGCAGATTTACTTCAAGTCGCTTTGGAACATTGGAGCACAATTCAAGATTAAATCGCAAACTACCACTAGATCATTAAAGCGTTATGCTTTATCATTGTTTATTGCCGAAAGACGGCATTTCTATATCCTATAATTCTTGCAAGTCGCTAAAATATCAGTTTCATTTCTATCCCAGTATGAGAACACTTACTAAAATTTCATTTGATGATTTGCAGATATTGCTAAGTTTGAAGAGGTTTTCAAGTTGCACTAGGACGTTGGACGTTTCGAGACCCGACGCCTCATTGCTTCATCAATAGAATGGAGCACATTCCGATGATTGCATTGTGGACTACCTATTCATGATCTAAAGCATTATGCTTTATCATGGTTTATTGCTGAAAGGCGACGTTTCTATTTCCTATATTTCTTGCAAATTGTTAAGCCTATCCGTTTCATTTCTATTTCGCTTTATGGGAACGTTTACTAAAATTTCATTTTGTGATTTGCAGATATTTCTAAGTCTAAAGAAGTACCTGCTTTAATGAATTTTGCCTCTTTTGCTTGCCTAATGGTTTAGGCTCGTTCGCCTTTTAATTGGATATTTTAGGCTCGTTCGCCTTATAACTGGACGTTTTAGGCCCGTTCGCCTTATAATTGAACGTTTTAGGCTCGTTCGCCTTATAATTGAACGTTTTAGGCTCATTCGCCTTATAATTGAATGTTTGGGCTCGTTCGCCTTATAAATGAGCGTTATGTTACCTGCGTAGGATATAGATTAGCCAAGTCGACTTGAGATATTATGTCTTGTTAGTCGACTTATTTTATGAAAGCCTTGCATTTTACAATTCGTTCTTGCTTTACTTATCATCTTGCTTTACTGTTTCAGAATAAGGATCAGCTTAGAGGTTCTCCGGGCGGAGTATCTTGTCAGTTGATCGAAGGAAGAACTTTGGATGATATCAAGACCCAACTTTGCTTATTTGTTTTGCAGGATGCTATCAAATTTAGGCTCGTTCACCTTATAATCGAACGTTTTAGGCTCGTTCGCCTTATAATTGAACGTTTTAGGCTCATTCGCCTTATAATTGAATGTTTGGGCTCGTTCGCCTTATAAATGAACGTTATGTTACCTGCGTAGGGTATAAACTAGCCAAGTCAACTTGAGGCATTATGTCTCGTTAGTCGGCTTATTTTGTAACAGCCTTATATTCTGCAATTCGTACCCGCTTTACTTATTGTCTTGCTTTACTGTTTCAGAATAATGATCAACCTAGAGGTTCCCCGGGCAGAGCATCTCGTCAGTTGGTCGAAAGAAGAGATTATTGATGATATCACAACCCGCATTTATAATTTTATGTTATCATTCTTTTATTTCTCATTCCAATTATTACAGTTCATTAGCAGTTGCTCGCTTACCGTTTGTCAAGTTTATTACAGAATATTAGCAGCGCCGCAGCAGCATATGGAGCATAACGTGGAACTTTTTCTTAGCAGTGAACTGGGGCAATTGTTGATATGAGCTAGACTCGTCAACAAGGATCTGAAGAATCGCACTCGAACAAGCAAGTCCTTTCCTAATCTTTCATTTCAGATTAGGCGTCAGTTTGAATTCTTTCCTATTCATGCGTCATTTTCTGTCAATCGTGCGAGTTTTCGTGTCTAAGTGTTGTTGAACTACATATGGCCTGATTCTCTTTCAGCCCGAGATATGTAGGCAACTCCGAAACCAGGGTTCGGCCATGTCCATAAGCCTCGCCTTTAGGTGCTTGGAATCAAAAGTCTTGGTTTTATCGGGACAAAATTGGTTTATCGTCAACTTCTTTACCCTAAAAACTCTTTCATCCTTTTCCGGGCAAAGAGGGGCAGCTGTTGACACCCAATTTTGTCCCGAATTTTCTTAAAATTAATAATTATTGCGATATTTTATAATTAATGGTAAATTTGAAATTAATTAAAAAAGGAAAATAATAAAAAAAATAATAATAAATATATAATAATAATCAAAGAAAATCAATTAATTTTGAAGAAAAGAGGCCGAATGTGTAGATGTAGCCTAATTCTAGCCTACCCCCCGTGCAATTGCCTATGCTTTAATTAAATTAAACCTAAAACAGGTTAATTTTGCACTTAGACCTGAATTCTAGCCTATATGCGTAAAGCATTATATACATACACACAACACAAAACATGCGTGTTCTTTCCCCATCAGATTACCCAATTCCCCAATTTCAACCCGCGAGCCAAAATCCCTAAACCCGATCCCTTTCCTAGTTTCACCCAAAGTTTTCCCTCCAATCTCTTCATAAACCCTATAATACGCCAAAATCAGTGGTCCCTGGTCCCCTTTTACCCTCTTTCCAGTACGAAGAATGAATCACTATCGTCCATTTCAAAAGTGAGAATCAATCCGATCCGTGAGATATCATAACGTTCATATTCTCTTTGAAATCAGAGTTAAACTAGTACGATCCGAAGGATTATACTATTTTAACCCTGGTTTCAAAAGGGAAAAGAAAAGGAGCAAGGATTATTTGGGGTATTCAAAAAAGGATCCGAAACCCTAAAGCTCAGGTATATATATTCCTTATCTTGTTCATTTATGGGGGGGTTCTGGGGATTAAAAAAAAAAAGAGGAGGCAGCATCTCCACATATAAAATTTTGTTTCTCTCAGTTTTGAGTTTTAAGATATAGCATCACTGTTTCTTAGTTTGTTTCTGGATTTGTTCTTGTGTTGTCGATTCATTGTTTGAGTCGTCGCTTCTCGTTCGAGTCGTCTTCTTGTTCGAGTCGCAGTCTTCGAATCCGCGCCTTTGTTCACTGCTCGCAAAAAGGTTCGATCTAATCCTTGTTCTTCTATGATTTCTTTTCAGTGATTATTTTTTTTTACCATTTCTGATTTGTATGCAAAACTGTTAATGAGAAGTATATTATGTGAATGACATTCAAAACTAGTGACTATTAGTCTAATAAACTGTTTTGAGGCCGCTTTCATTTGCTTAAAGTTTTGAACTTCATGTATGTGTGTGCAATTGCTTAGGAAATAAACTTGTCATTGTTGACCGGAAATGGGTAAAACTGAGCTCATATTTAATTTAAACGTTAAGTCCTGTTAAAGCAAATGTAAAAGATCGTTTCTTTTGTGAAAGATCGAATCTTTGATGTTGGTTTCTGGATTTTAGATTAGTTCAAATAGAGAAGATGCTCTGGTTTGCTTCTGATTGGTTCTGCTATGTGCAATGGTGCATAAGTTTGTTTGTGAGTGTGAGGGAGTAATTCAGGCAGTGAAGGGGAGCCTAGGTCTTGTTTGTGAGGTTGAATAGGGGCTGTTTGTGTTGGTTCAGGTGGCTCGGAGGGTTCAGGGTAAAGAGAAGCAGGGGTGCAGTGTTTAGGCTGCTCAAAGGTGTGCTGATGTTCTGATTGAGTTAGGGTAGTTGAGGGAGTCTGATTGTTTGTTCCTGGTGGCAAGCTGGTAGCAATTCATTTAGGTGGTTCAGGAGTATGTAGGCTAGTAATTGGTTCAGAATTATGGCTCAGGCCTGCTTGAAAGAAGAGAAGGTCAAGAAGGGTAGCAGGTTTGTAGCAGAAGTGTAGGTGGTTCAGGGAGTTGGATTGTATGGTGAGCTCATAGAGTAGAAGAGAAGGCAGGGGTGTTTTCTTTGGTTTCTGGTATCTCAGGTTCATATGTGAGAATTTGAGGGTGTTTTCATTAGTCCTGGGTTCAGGAGGTTTGTTTGGTGCTTAGAGAGGTTCTGGTATGGTTGTTCTTTAGAGAGGGTGTAAAGGGATCTTTTATGTCTTCTGTTAAAACAAAATGACAGTTTGGTCTGAGTGTTTAACTTGTATGCATTTGGTAGTGAACTTAATAAGTGTATAAACTAGATTTCAAAGTTTGGTGGCTGTTTTTAGTCAAGTGGATAGTACTATTTCTTGAAAAAGTTAGTTCTAACTTGGTTGTAAAAGGAGTTCAGATTGATAAGTTAAATAAAAGGGGTAATTCATTATCTTGAAGTTCTACTCAATTCATATAAAAGTTGACGAAATTGCAGTCGTTCTTTTAAAATTGTGTTGTTATAAATTTCAGTCTCCTTTCTTTTACTTGTTGCATAGCTGAAATAGGTGTCGCTTATTCTGATTTCACTAGCTCTCTTTCTTTCACAAAGTTGATTATAGTGAATTCATGCCCCTAGCTTTACTGTAAAACTTGTCTGATAATAAATTTCTATTAGCTTAACTTGTTTTGGTCATACGGTAATATGAAGTATTGGTAGCTCCTTGAGAATGATAACAAGTTGTGATCTTTAAACCATTGTTAATTGTGTCCTGTTAATTTAATTTTAGCTTGGTTCAAAAAGGTGATATGTGATTTGGACTTTGTATGGTTTGTTAAGAAACCAAGATATGCTAAATAGCTGAATAGAAAGTTGTTTATCTGAATTTTCTAGTTATAGTATGACGGAACCATGTTTCTGCTTATGAGTTCCAATGTGAGCTCTGTTTAAAAATCATGAATTGAGGCTAAAAGTTTTGATCTTTGCCATGAAATGTCTTAAGGAATACTGTCATCTTTAGAGCTGTATGTAAACATTTGGCCGCATTACTTGTACCAAGAATTGATTGATTCAGACGAGTTTTATTATGTACTCAACTTGTTTAATTTTGTTTCCATTATGTTCTTACGAAATACATATCATTTTCCTAATCCTTATTTTTTGTTTCTTTTGCATAATACACTCTTGGGACGAGTTTGAGTTGACAAACTCAAATTGGGACGGCTATTTGCATTAGAGTTATTGCATCTCGGGTTCAAGTTTTCCGAGAAGTGAATGAAAACTCGTAAACGGGGACGGCTACATGCATTCAGAGTTATTTGATCTGCTCCGCACTTTCGGGACTTGATATCCCCGAAAATGCAAGAAAAGAAAAAATGAAAATCGCAAAGTCCAAGGCTCAACGATTGAGTTTGCGCTTCCGGGTTCTACCTTCTAAACTCCTTCTTTCCCGTCCCCTTTAGAAAAGCATATTTTAGGAGCCCCGTAGAATAGAAATGATATTTGAATTGAGAATAATTATTGTAAATTACTTAAATTATTTTTATATGAATGCTTTGTATCATTTCTTTGCGAATCGCCAATTAATTTATGGATGTTTAGAATCATTTGTCAATTAGTGAGTGCAAATAAAATTCGACTAAAATCTTACCATCGTCATAATTCGTATTTGAATTGCTTCTTTATTTTATTCAATATTCAATTATTTATTTATCTAATCTAATTTATTTATTTAATTATTCAATTAATGTTTAATCCTTTATTTATTTATTTACTTAATCTAATTTATTTAATTTCAATTAATCATTTATATAATCCGTTAAATATTTATTTATTTATTTAATCAATTATTATTCATTTACTCCTTTATTTAATTAAAATTGACAAGTATTCATTTACTTAATTAAGTTATTTATTTGCTTACTTATTTTTCTATTTATTCAATCAATTAATTAATCCCTTTATTATCATCCAATTATTTATCTAATGTATTTTATTTAATTATCTAACTTCATTTAACCTTTACTTATTCTATTAATTAATCAATTGATCATTATTTCATTATCCATTTAATTAATCTTAAATTGGGTCATTTATTTATCTAAGTATCGGCATAATTAAAATCTTATCTTATTTATATTATTCATATTATCCTTATATAAAATTAGCTTTATATACTTATTATCCTTAACAAATTCGTGAAAACCGCCGGATTAACCGCATTTAGTGGATTTTCGAAAGTGCTCCCGCAAGGGACCTTCTTTCGAATTTAATAGAACCACTTACCTAGAATCTCTGATTTTAATTTAATTTTATTAAAGAATAAATTGCACTCATTAGTTAACTTAGGTTCCTAATAATCCTTAAATTAGGTGGCGACTCCAAAGAAACCCTTTGGAATCCCATTTTGTTGAAATATACCCGAAACCTATCTTTTCTTAAAGAAAGGGTAATTTTTGGGGTTCAACACTATATATGGACAAAATAAAGAAGTAAAATTAACAATAAGGATATACAAAAGAGAATACAAAAATATACAAATTTATTCAACAAAAGAGCAAAAGGCAAAGGAATAAGCAAGAACATACAGAATAAGTCTACATAGGTACGCACATGAATAAGTCTATTTTAAACATGAAGACACACTTTAAACAAGGGACATACAAAAATATACAAGCAAACACAGGTTTATACGTTAATATCCGAGACACATAAAGAAAACACAAAGTTTACACAAAAATATACATATCATGTCTATTTTAAACAAGAACATACAAAATATACAAGCGAATACAGGTTTATACATCAATAGCCGATAAACATACAGAAATATACAAGAAAATACACAGTTTACACAAAAATATACATATCATATCTATTTTAAACAGGAATATACAAAATATACAAGCGAATACAGGTTTATACATCAATAGCCGAGAAACATACAGAAATATACAGGAAAATACACAGTTTACGCAAAAATATACATATCATGTCTATTTTAAAACAGTAACATACAAAATATACAAGCGAATACAGGTTTATATATCAATAGCCGAGAAACATACAGAAATATACAAGAAAAATACACAGTTTACACAAAAAATATACAGTTTACACAAAAATATACAAATTTAACCAAAAAAATACATAGTTTAGACATGTGTACTAGGAAAACATACACAAATACACAATAAAATACAACATGAAAACAAAAAAATAAAATAATACATACAGTTCCTCTGAGCACACTTGATTTTGTGCGAGAACTCCACACCGGTCAAATTTGCTCCTTTTCAACTTAACGTCAGCGTCGATTTCGTCAACGAAATCATCATCCACCACACGTTTACCTTTATCCTCATCTCTCACCTTCCGTTTACCAGGTTTAACATCCGGCGAAACTTCAGGACTACTAAGTCCAACTGACCGCCCTCGTCGAAGTCCCTGAACAACCAGCGAACCTTCATGACGCGATTTCATACGCTTTTCACGATCAGACGTTGAACTATTTGATTTTTGAGATATTTTCGATCAAATTGAAGCACGTATTGGAGAGAAAACCCTAAATTGATAACTATGAAGAAATTAAAGAGGAATGGAGAGAATAAAATGTAGAGTTGGTTGAGAGAAATGGAGAAGGTAAAGGGGAAATACAAAAATCGCTAAAATAATGTAGGAAATTCCTATTTTGCCCCTTATGGTGTGTTTTGTATTTAATTTAAAAGTATTGTTATGTTACGTAAATTTCGAAAAGTATCGTTATGTTACGTAATTAAGCTGTTTAGAGCGTCGACTCGCGTAAATTGATTTGACTTTCTGTCACATATTTGGTCTCCCGCAAGGAAAGTCTTACAAATTTGGCCCCTTAAAAAGTATCTGGTGATCTCCAAATCATTCTTTTAGACTTGGCGTCGCCAGCAATTTTGCTTTATGTGGGCTATTCTAGAAGTTAAAACTGTCGGCAAAATTGTCTCTTTTGCGCAAAATCTTCAAAATTCTACAATTTCGTAAAAATTTAGTCACGTAGCCCGTTTTGACCGCGTTAAATGAATACTAGCCAGCGATGCAAAATTGTTTGAAGACTAGCCATTTTCGGACAAATCACAGTGTTTTGTTCAAAGCCCCAGTACTTATACTGGGAAGCTTCAGTAAACTAACCCTAGTATAAAATGCTGGGGCTTTGAACAAAACTTGTTCAAAGCCCCATTATTTTGTTATGGGACTTGGTATAAAGCTTCAGTCCCATAACAAAATGTTGGGGCTGTGAACAAAACTTGTTCAAAGCCCCAGCATTTTGTTATGGGACTGAAGCTTTATACCAAAAGTTCCATAACAAAATAATGAGATTTATCCCTTTGATGAGACCTTTGTTATGGGAATAAATTCCATTATTACCCATAACAAAATAATAGGACCTTTGAACATAATGTTAGTTCAAGGTCCCATTATTTTGTTATGGGACTATTTTGTTATGGGACTTCTTCAGTCCCATAACAAAATACTGGGGCTTTGAACAAATTTTGTTCAAAGCCCCAGTATTTTGTTATGGGACTACTCTGAGGTGTTTTTCCAACGCTAATGGAGCTTAAGTGTGTGCGCAAATTTTTGGCTATTCTTCAATGAATTTTGAAACGATGGATAGTCCTCAATGAGCGCGTCCAAAAATGGCTACTGATCAAAATTTTCCTACAATTTCTAGGTGTTATTTACGATAACTATGCAAAGATACATTTAACTTGACACTAAAATGTCAACATTACACCATTTTCAAAATATAGCACTTTTTTTTTCAAAAACATATCACATATACATAAAAAAAGTAGGAGAAACCAGAACTCCCTCCTACTACCCCCACCAACCTCCCAGGGGTCGCCCCCAAAGCTTCCACCTTAAGGTTGCTGCCTTTGGTCGCCGGAAAAGTTTTTTTTTTTTTTTTTAAATAATTTTTTGTACGTGTAGTATCTTTTTATTGTATAGACAATAAAAATTGTACATAAACTAGACATACACCAATACAATTATTGTGTTTTGTTTATATATTCTTTGTATGTCTAGTGTATGTATATCGTATATATGTTCATACATAGGACATACACAGTAATTATAATGGATAAACTAACATACAGTTTATACATTTATTATGAGTAAAGTGTTTATCCATTTTATGTCTAGTGTATATCCACGGTATATATTGAGCATACATCATGCATACAATGCGTATATATCTTTCATACATCCCCCTACATTTAACAACCACCAAAAAACACCAAAACTGTCGTAGATCTGCCATATCCACCGAAAATACTCAAAAAAAAAAATTGCATAACAGTGGCGGAAAAAGCATCGCCAGCTTGTAAAGCTTCGGCGATCTGCTTTACACGCCGGATCTAAAATACCGCAATGCGCCAGCGACGATCGTTGACCAAACAGCGGCGATCTGCACAACAATAGTAGCAGCAGCACATCACAGTGAAGATCAAAGCAAAGCAGCTACAGGGAAGTGGAGAAAAGGACGACGACTGAGAAGGGGCACTACAAAAAAGCAGGTGATTTACGGCGGTTAAAAAGACAATTGGCGGCGGTTTTAACCGCTACCAAATGCATCTAGCAACGGTTATTGAAATCGCCGGGAAACGAAGCGCCGCGAGTTTATCTGCGGCGGTTTCAGTAACCGCTGGTATGAACCGTCTTTGATTAACTAAGGTATTTGAGGCGGTTTCTTTGATAAATGTCGGCGGTTAAGCCCGCTGTATAGGTTTGTAATAATTTATAAATAAATATTTTATTTATGGAACCCACCCCCTCGCTGAAAATCAGCCTCTCTATATTTTTGTCTTTATCCTAATATATTTTCTCAATGGTCACGCTTATAATACTAAAGTCATTGCTTGTTTTAAACTGGGGAATATATTTTATGTATTATTCCTCAATAGTCTATTTTATTTTATTATAATTACTATGTGATATTGGATTATGAGATGATTGAAAATGTTTTAATTGCATATATTTTTATATACACTCTAGAATATTGTTATTTTCTTTTTAAAATTTTTAAATATATATTTAACCATTGTAAAACGCCTCAAAGTTCTCCAATATCACACATATAAAAAATAATATATATTATTTCTTAAGAAGATTTTATGTTGTTTTGGTAAATACCCAAAATTTGAGTAAACTAGTTAGATAATTTTTTGAAAAAAAAAGAAAATCTTAATCTTATCTTATGATTTTTTTTTTAAATTCCAAGCTTTAAAAAAAATTAATTTTTTTAAAAAACCGCCGCGAAAGACTAATGAACCGCCGCAAAATGCCGAATATTCTTAAACCGCTGTTAGATGCAGCTGAACCGCGCGTAAAATCATTTTGTATCTGAAGAGCTTGCCCCAACCGCCGCTAGCTGAACAAGAACCGCCGTTAAATCCTTATTTTAGTGGCAGTTAACGTAACCGTCACTGTAACCGCCGTAGAATCAAGTTTAGCGGCGGTTGTTCTAAACCGCCGCGAATAAACCGCTGCTATTCTACTTTTTTCTTGTAGTGGGGATGGAGAAGGAGGGCTATAATGGGGAAGACGTCGACGACAGTGAAGAAGGGGGGGGGAGGGGGAGAAGAGAGAAAATAAAGAGAAGCGATAAGAGAATAAAGGTTTTTAATCTATTTTTGGTAGCATTGTCCAAAATCTTGCTATATTTGATAAAATGGATAAAATATGCTTATATTTTAAAAAAATATTCCTACAGTGACAGCTTGTGTAATTTTTTCAAAGGGCATGAGAGGCCACTTTTGCCAATGGTCTTTGGTTTGAGGCCACTTTTTTATTGGTTTTGCATGAGAGGTCACTTTTTGGAACTTCAATTCTTTTGGGTTGAACATCACACAAGTTCAGCTCACAAGGGTTGAAGTTTAACTTCAGCTCACCACAAGGATTGAAGTTCAAACTTCGGCCCACAAGGGTTGAAGTTTACGGCATCTATGCCTAAAAGTTCAACCCTTACGGATTGAAGTTGAACTTCATAACTTAAGCATGAAGTTCAACTCACAGGTTTTGAACTTCAGCCCCACAAAGATTGAAGTTCCAAAAAGTGGTCTCTCATGTAAAACCAATAAAAAAAGTGACTTTAAACTAAATACCAGTGGCAAAAGTGGCCTCTGGGCGAAATTTTTACAATTTGCAGAGGCTAAAACCCAATGGACCATAACGTATGACCCGGAAATCTATCGTCTTATCCTGATCTCTCAGAACGCAAGCCAGTAGTTAGTCCCTGAGTGAGGGAGTAGTGACCAACACACTAATGCAACGAAACATCTTTACTGAGAAAACACACAAAATACAAATGGCTTCACTTCTTGGAACTTCCTCTTCAGCTGCAGCTATACTAGCTTCTAAATCCTTCTCTTCTCGCTCCTCCTCTAAGTCTTCCATTTTCTCCCTCTTCCCATCTTCAGGTATTACCAACTACATTATGTAGTTCAACAAATTCTTGTTTTTCTTTAACATGGGCAGCCCGATGCACAGAACATCTCGCATTCACGCAGGGCCGCACCCCAAGGGCGTGATGTTTGTTCATGGCTCTAACGTGTGACCTATAGAGACAACTTTACCAGTTGTTCTAAATTCTTGATTTTCATTGATTCTATGAATTTTGGCTTCTTGAAAGTGGGGTTTCATATGATAGGCTTTGTTGTTTATTTGCAGGACAGAGTCAAGGTAAGAAGTTTTATGGAGGGATTAAGAAAGGGGGGAGGTCCCAATTCCATGTAGCAATCTCCAATGTTGCTACAGAAATAAGCCCTGCTCAAGAAAAGGTACCAATTTTCATTTATCTTGGTACTTCTGGATATGGTAATTTCATCAGTTTTTTAGCAAGACAGTAGAGTTAGTTGTGGTAGAGGGTTTCTATATATTAGTGATACTGGAAGTGATTATTAAACTAATAGTAAGAGTGTGTTAGTTTGATAGATAGAACATCATATCAAAGTTGAAAGTTTGGATATCTTAATGAATTTGAATTAT
This sequence comes from Petunia x hybrida, assembly GCA_037355625.1. Taxonomy (NCBI): domain Eukaryota; kingdom Viridiplantae; phylum Streptophyta; class Magnoliopsida; order Solanales; family Solanaceae; genus Petunia; species Petunia x hybrida. The sequence goes on along the minus strand of JBBBVM010000003.1, from coordinate 9,256,066 downwards.
TGAAAGGTGTGTGGAAATGGAATGATTTCAAACATAATGGGATGTCCCAAAATGGAAAGCGTGCCATAAAATATAACGTAGAAAGAGTTACGGTAGGTGATTCCTATCTGTGGACAATGTTACCTAGTAGTTGTGCTGGTAGGAGGTAGTAGATATGCCATGGAATTTGTAAGTTGGCTCGGATACTATGGTTATCAAAAGATCTTATTATATATCGTAGAAAGAGTTGCGGTACGTAATTTCTTTCCATTTGTCTTGGTAGATAGAGGTACCTCGTACTTGTGCTGGTAGGAGGTAGCAAATTAGTTGAGGTGTGCGCAAGCTGACCCGTACACTATAAGTATCAAATAATATATATATATATATATATATGATGGCAAGGATAACCAATCAAAAAAGTTGATGAAAAGAATAATTCATTGTAGAGTTCTAAATAGTTTCATTAGGTTCAGAATAGAAAGTTCTCACATTTGGGGAAACTGATTTATTTAGAAGGCAATTCTCACTGCTTCTTACTTATGGGTATATGTTTACCTACTTTGTAATTTTAAGGCTCAGAAACTTGCCGAGGATAGCCAGAGACCGGTGTACCCATTTGCTGCTATAGTGGGACAAGATGAGATGAAACTATGCCTTTTGCTAAATGTTATTGATCCAAAGATTGGAGGTGTAATGATAATGGGTGATAGGGGTACAGGGAAGTCCACCACAGTCAGGTCTTTGACTGATTTACTTCCTGAAATCAAAGTTATTACTGGTGATCCATTCAACTCAGATCCAGAAGACCAAGAAGTAATGAGCGCAGACGTCCGTGACAAATTGAGGAGCGGAGAGCAGCTTCCTGTATCTCTTACCAAAATCAACATGGTTGATTTACCACTGGGTGCTACTGAGGACAGGGTGTGTGGGACAATCGACATTGAGAAAGCTCTTACTGAGGGTGTGAAGGCATTTGAGCCTGGTCTTCTTGCTAAAGCTAACAGAGGAATACTTTATGTCGATGAGGTTAATCTTTTGGATGACCATTTGGTAGATGTTCTTTTGGATTCTGCAGCATCAGGATGGAACACTGTTGAAAGAGAGGGGATCTCAATATCCCATCCTGCCCGATTTATCCTTATTGGTTCTGGTAATCCTGAAGAAGGAGAACTTAGGCCACAGCTTCTTGATCGATTTGGAATGCATGCCCAAGTGGGAACTGTGAGAGATGCAGAGCTCAGAGTGAAGATCGTTGAGGAAAGAGCTCGTTTTGATAGGAATCCCAAGGAATTTCGGGAGTCATATAAGGAAGAACAAGAAAAGCTCCAGAGCCAAATCTCCTCAGCTAGGAGCGCTCTTTCTGCTGTTACAATTGATCATGATCTTCGAGTTAAAATCTCTAAGGTCTGTGCAGAACTGAATGTTGATGGATTGAGAGGTGATATAGTCACAAACAGGGCAGCAAGAGCATTGGCTGCACTTAAAGGAAGAGATAAGGTAACTCCGGAGGATATTGCAACTGTCATTCCCAACTGCTTAAGACACAGACTGAGGAAGGATCCATTGGAGTCTATTGACTCCGGGTTACTTGTTGTTGAGAAATTTTATGAGGTTTTCGGCTAAGGAGGTATAGAGAGGGCAATCTTTGAGTAACATTTGCCTGCCCAAGCTGTTTCACAGGGCAAAATACTTACTTTTGGCTGTACTTTCCATTCTCAAATCATTTAAAGATTTTTGACAATATGTAAAACTGGAGTATCGCTTAAGCTTGTCTTTGTACAGTGCTTAAGATATTGGTTCAGAATTACCTGTAGACATAGCTGTATTTTGTTGTGACTACTTTTATTTTCTGTAATGCTAGTTCTATAGCAGCTATTATGATTCCATTAGTTCATCCCTTCTTATTAGATGCTGTGGAACATCAAAAAACAAAAGAAGAAAGAGACCAAATATTTAGAATGTAATAAATTCCGTATACAAAGCATTTGTCTCGGCTCAGTGCTTTTAGATATTAGTTGAGGCAAAATATTCTTGCTCCAGAAAAAAAAAAAAAAAAAGAAGGAAGGCAATGATTTTGTGCCAAGAAATGAAGCCAACCACAATCTGTACAAATCCCCTAGGGCTCTGGTTTAGTGGTAAGAAAGTGGGGCGTGATTGTTGGGTTAGATGCACTTCATGAGTTCGGACTGTGCTAAGGAAAAAGCATGTTATTTAAATAGAGAATGATAGAAGGTATGTCCATTATCTATTGAGTTTCTACTCTTGTATCAGCTTTTTTGGTTTGAAAAACAAAAATCAGTAAACGAAAAAAAACAAAATCTTACAGTTTTTTCTTTGAAGTTTGCAAGCTAGAATGTCTTTTACATCTGAAGGGTTCATTAGCAATTACAGGTCGATACTGTGTTTGTTCGTAGACTTTAAGACTAGGATCAGGCTAAGGCTCAACCATAATCTGTTTTGAGATCGATCCATATCAAGTTTAAATTAGATTTTTTGGTATTTTTACCATTGAATCTAGCTCTCTCATTGCCTTTTTGAGGAAGCAAACTTAATTGAAACATTGTATACAACATTTCTTGTCCATTTATTATGGTCTTGTATATGCTTGGACCGATTTCTGGATGTTCATTCTTAGGCGCACAGACAACACACCCTCCTTCTGAATGGGAAAACACACATACACACACAACCTCCTTCGATAGTAAACACATTCTTGACTTGTACCCTCGGATCACAATCACTGGGAACCTAACAAAGACTATATCCGATAATGTTCATTCAAAAAATCAACTTCAACTTTCAGATGAAGAATACGAAATGTTTCACATGAAACAAGATACACAGAAAATTGGATAATAGCTTATTGTTGTGTAGAGAAGTATATACCAGTTAATGATCGTAACATCAAAAAAATGTAAGTGTGTTTCATTCCAGTTCCACTCTTCTCTTTGCCAAATCCTTCCAATAAGATATTGGTACAAAACAATGAACAAGTTATTCAAAACTATTAGCTGTTACAAACTATACTATGGCTATAATATAGGATATGTATACCAATTGTATATGCACATACTGGTAATTTGCATCTCTTCATTTTGAAAGAACTATCCCTTGTGTTCAAACTTCAAAAGACAAAGGTTTCAGGAGAGAATTGGCAACAACATCTTCACTGGCGACTTCTGCGCCAAAATTGAGGCCTTCGTTCTTGAAAATCAGGGGGCCGCTGGTACACAACTGATGCAGCTTTAATCAAAATGCCAGCAGTTAGAGCCCATATTATATACTTCTCATTCTCTGTTTCATGATCAAAGAACTGGAGTACATATTCATCTCCCATATATTCAAACTCTTGTTCTCGTCGATTTTCATCCTAAATCCACAAATATATTGGTAAGAACAGAAGACAAAGCTTGTAAACAAAAAGGGAGTTTCTAGACTTCACTAACCTTAAGAAACATCTCTAAAGGTGCATCAAATATTGCTTCCACTTCTGCAGTATTTATAACTGGGTTGAATGCGTTCCTGTCCCAAAGTATACCAACAACTGGAATCACTGTAATTCCCTTCTGAGAAAAAATAAAGAACGCCAGTTGAGCCAAAGTCATGAATCTTATAGGACCAAGGTTTAAGGAGATGCCTAGGGAAGATTTCATAGGGTTAGCATCATGACAATAGAACTATGTTACAAACTTCCCTTGACCTATTATTGTCCCTACAAAATGAAGGCAAAATAGTTTACATTTGAAATTTGCAACCTACAATTCATATGTCTGAATTAAGCATCGATCATAAGCTGCAAAGGTAACAGATCAAACAAACTACTCGAAATAGAAATGACAGAAAATGAGTAGATGATGTACTTGACATTCAGCTAGAACTTACTTACATAACCATTTCTCCTCCCAGTTAATGTAAGTCTAGAAAAGAACTTTTAAGAATCACCCTTGAAATTACTCTTTTTTACTTTTGCTTGAAGTAAAACAAGATGCTGTTTCCACTTTATGCGTTACTGGTGTTCGTGTGATAGAAATGTGTATGCCATTCATGCCAGTATCAGTTAATCTACATTAGATTATAGTATGCAGTTTTGGGTTATGTCGCGTAATTTTGCACACGGCTCTCAAGAACTGATTACTTAGTTCCATAATAGCACTATTGTTGTCTGTCAAATTTGATCCCTTCACCCTCTATAAAAGAAGGCAGGCTTACAGTGAACTATCAAATCTGTCCCTACTGATCAGGTTATTCATGGAACTTAGAAACCTTAAAAAGGGCATTACACTATAAAAAATGTGACTCAAATGAAGTTAATGAAGACAAAATGCATTACCTTGGTGGTAAAGGATTCAAGAACAGTGACAACATCTACAAGTGAACGGTCCAATCCAATCTCCTCTTCAGCCTCTCTCAATGCTGTTTCAATGTCATTGGCATCGCCTTCTTCTACTTTCCCACCAGGCAAAGCAACTTCACCTAAACACAACAGATAATGCATTTGATCACAAAAATTAGATCCAAACCTACAGCCTTTGTGAATAGCCAAGGTGCCCACAAGCTGATCCGGACACCACGGTATAAATTTAAACTAAAATGAGAAAGAAAAGAACTTCAGCTATCAAGTACTTACCAGAATGTGTAGACAGTGTGGAAGCTCTTTTGGTGAGGATTACACGAAGACGGCTTTCTTGGTCTTCAAATAGACAAACCAAAACTGCAGCCCTGTTGGACTTGGCTCTTCTTGAATTACCTGCTATGGGGTCTGTCCCAGATTCTGATTTCAATTCTTGTTCTTTGGGAACAACCTCATTCACAGTGCATTCTTGAATTCTTGGACTTTGATTTTGGATGTGATTATTGATAGTGTTGGAGGAGCTATCGAGAGATTGATCATTAGGATTATAAAGACGAAGCCTTTCAGCTAATTTCACGAGTCTATCTGATCTGTTACTGGGGTTGTTACTGTTAGATTCCATTGGAGCTGAAAAGGAGGAGAGAGAGAAAGAGAAGGTGATCTTGGACTTTTGATTATATGTATGCAGTATCCCTTACTGGTCAATTTTGTCATCTAAATACTAGTATACACCTTGCTCATGACTCTCTCCAGTCCAACCCATACCTTTATTCTTTCCATTTCGATTGCTAGAGGAAGGTGTAGTAATTTAATTTAGTGTTTATATTGGTGCCGATTGTGTCCGGATCGGTTGTATACACCTTGATTATTCCATTAAATTACTTGCTATCTCCCACCAGTATGAGTATGAATAATTCTGTGCCAAAGGTTTAATTGATGATAAGGAATCACTTTAAGAAATAGACATAAGACTACTCTGCAATCGCCTAGGAAAATTTTAACCAATACAAATACAATAAAAGTTGCAAGACTTTTCATCATTTTTACAAAAGATTTTTCTCCCATGAGGTGATGACTGCTAGCTGGCAGGCAACCCTTTCAGACCAAGGTAGCCTCACTAGTAGTGAACCCAACTTAATTGTTAACTTTCTCACTTGCTTGTTTCCTTTCTCGTAGCCTTTACATCAACTTTACAACGTGTCTAGGATAAGGTAAACAAATCAATAGGCAATAAAGAAGCCACCAACTATCTTAGCTGGTGCTAGTTTAGTAGCCCCATATCCTTTCTAGCATCCTTTTCTAGGAAGTCTATTGCAGATTTCTGAATCTTATTAAAAACACAGCATGAATACATAAAATGGTACTACAAATCCAGTTGTAGTTCTAAAGCAGTAACCAAGTTAGCCACCTTTCTTTCATGAACCCCAAGCTCGAAAGGTCTAGTCTTCACTTTGCCCCTGCTATCTCATCAACAGTGCAGATCCATGTGGAGGAAAAACATTAATACCATGGGGGTGGGGGGGGGGGGGGGATGGAGGAAGAGATCTATTATTTTCAATCTAGCTGAAGGTTGACCAACTTGATGGAGTTGCTGTGTACGTGACAGAAAAACCAAAATTAATTACAAAAGTTTGTGGAATACCAACTTGCGTACAACTTGACCATTTCACTGGATATCTGCTACCTCATACTAGTGCAACTAGCGGCCACCAAAGTTTTGACAGATAGGAAGGAATCACCTTACACTTTTTGTCTCGGCTGAGATTGGAGCCGTGGTCTCCCATAATTTTAACTCACTTCACAGGAAAACTTTGGATTGAACTTGTAACGCAAAAATCATGTGAGGAAGGTATTTGAGGAAAAAATGCTGTATTTATTACCCGTGGTCTCACATTGACTACATTGGATGGTCAGAAGAATACATAAGCAATAGATTTATTATACATGCTGGATTATACAAGAACATGGACAAATTCAAGTTAACTCATTGTAGTATCCTTGTCTACTACCCTAGGGAGCTTGAACTTGGGATTCTGTTCCAAGAAAGCAGGTGGTCTCTGGTACACAACTGATGCTGCTCTAACTAAAATCCCAGCAGTTAGACCCCATATCAAGTATTTCCTGTTGTCCATCTCATAGTCAAACAAATGAATCAGATACTTGTCTCCCATCCACTCTCTTTCTTCTGATCTCCTATTCTCATCCTGAACAAAGACATTCCACTAAATTATTCAAGAAATGGAAGAAACTTATTTTTGACTACCCGAAGGAAATATTCGTGAATACATACCTTGAGAAACATCTCCAATGGGACATCAAAAACTGCTTCTACCTCAGCGATATTAGGAGTGGGATTGAACTCCTTTTTATTGGAGAGAATCCCAATGACAGGAATAACTCTAAGAAGATGCTGCATAAATAACAAATGCATTAGAAACACACATGCAACCTAAAAGTACAAACGGATCTAGCATCCTAGGACAGTCATTTGTTCTGTTGCTTGTAAAATGATTTCATGATTGCAGTAACACTCCATTTACTTTCAGCATCAATAATAAGCTAATCAGGATCAGAATTTGGGGTTCACTGCTCTGAAAATGCAAAACTTTTAGCTGCACGAAGTTTGAGACAGGACAAACTTGATAAAACTTAAACAAAACGGATGAGCTAACTACACAAAAATCTGTAATTGTTTCAGCCAAACAAGAAACACATTACTCTTAATAATTCCTAGCTTGCAAAAGACAATCAGAAGAACTTCACCAAGTCAGCACTTAATGGGAAGAAAAAATGGTTCTGAAAAGTTAACAATAAAGTTGGACACCAGAGACGTAAAACACCGCTACCATAAACCTCCAGCTGCTTATTCATCAAAAAAATTGATAAGTAACCAATGGTTCTACTTTGAGAAAACTAAGCTGGACCTAAAAGACCGAACATGTCATGCCAGCTTGTTTAAGCACCCCAGACTACATGAGTAGCAGAAAGTTCCCATCATAGCTGTAGAATATCAGAAAAAATGCCTTGCAGTAAGTATATGAAACTATAAAGTGATAAATTAATGTAACCTAAAACACACAATTGCTTTTGCTTAATCGATGCGGTTAGTCATGTAAATAAGAAGAATTTCTTGTTATTTGCATGTTTATCCAATCCTTCTTAACATTTGTTAAGCCTTTTTTCTCTTATTATGTATTTCTCTTTAGTTTAGATGGTGGACTGCTGATGGAAAGCTACTCAAATTGGAAGAAAACGAAATGGAAGGCCTAATAGCAGATGATATGTTTACATTCTACTCAACCCAAGTGTGCAACTGTACCTCCACCTAGATCTAAAATCATACTACCTCCGTCCCAATTTATGTGGCGGTGTTTGACTTGGCACGGAGTTTAAGAAATAGAAGTTGACTTTGTAAATGTTCAAATTTACCCTTGAAAAAGTAAGAGAGAGAAGATTGAAGTAATCAAAAAGTTGTTGGTAGCTTTTAAAGTAAGTAGGGCCCAATAGGGGTAAAATAGAGATAGTGCATTAAATAGTTGACAAATAAGGAAATGTGACATTCTTTTTGGGACAGACCAAAAAGGAAAGTGTGACACATAAATTGGGACAGAGGGAGTAGCATATATATGTGAACATTGACTATTTGTTTTTCTCTTACTCTATACGGACTTGCTCCATCGTCTACTTTATGTTTTTTATGGGATACCTAAATATAGCTCAATATTTGTTGAAAGTTCTCGATGCTTTTCTATATGAGATAGAAGCTGCTGAGAACTGATAGGTTACTTCCTCAAACCATATCCATGGCCAACCATCTTCCTAGCTAGAAAGTACCACCAGTAAAACGCCTATCACTGCCTTCTCTAACTTAGGTTCCTCCTCATGCGCAGCCTTGCTACAAGACTGCTTAAATTTTCATGTTACTAATATGATTTAAGCTCTTACTCTCAGATCTATTTCTGATCAATTATATCTGGGTTTAGAAATTACGTAAGGTTAGTCATGAACACTTATATTAGGTCCAACGTTTTCTTGATAAGGATATGTTAGGTCCAGTGTTGACAGAAGTCATTTGACAAGTGGAATGATGATACCAACCAAAATGGAGCGGACAGGATTAAAGGATTTATATGTTGACTTTCAGTTAACAGATGTTACTTGAAAATAAAGCAAAGTTGATGTGCATGATGTGCGTTGAACGATGGTATCTGTCGGCTAGCATCATATAAGTGCTAATGTAGTTTAAACAGAAAATCTTTCAGGTTGTTTGTCATTTTTTAAACTATCCCACTTAGACAGGTAAGGTAGCTCTTCAATCATGAAATGATAGACATGAATAAACATGTGGCTAGTTATGTGAATTTCCAAGAAAATGCTGATTGAAGAGAACGGTTTGACATTTCAAATGCTCACTAGAAAACTATGTAATGCTACTAAGATATCGACATTGATCGCCTCCACTACCTTGCTCCATTCAAAGAGGGTTGATATTTACCATCTCCAATTCTAATCCAACAGCAATTTTCGAATTTATTTGATAACAATGATTGGAAATCCGGTTATTAATGCTTTTGCTAGTCTAAACTCAGATCTAGTATTGTGTAAGTAGTTTGTGAATGTGTATAGTTATGTCATCCAGCGTTTTATTTTACTCTGGAAATTGGTTGATTTTACTGCTGACCGGTAGAAATGATAACTCACTTTGGGAGGAGAAGCACAACTGTGCTCTCTTCCATGCAATGTAAAGTGAACTTCTGAGATAACCAGCATAGAAGATCTGCAGGAGATCATACAGTACAATGCAGAAGAAAAGAACACATAGCCAAAGATCACATACTTGAGGACATTGAGGCTAAATTAACAGAGTTGTAACATGAGTAGAGCACAGTTCATCTAAGGAAGAATGCTATAAATAGTTTTTATCTTCTTGAAGAATTTATTAAAAAAAAATAGATTAACTTATACATCAAGAGCCTTATGAAAGTGTCTTGTCCATACCAAATTCAACAACCAACTAGCACAGATTTTCCAGAAAAGTGAACCGAGAAGATGCTCTCAGCAAATTCACCATTACACTCCAGACATGTCTCTCTTATCATTTATGTAGACAAGCAACTTTTATGAAAAAAACTGTGCACATTCCTAGAAAGCTCAGGGTAAAAATTCAGCATGTTTATTAGGAAACAAGTTGTCTTTCATCGATTACTATGATAACATCCACCCAAAGTTTCTTGACAGGTTAGAATTTTCCTATTATAGATGATATCCGCATACCTTAGACAAGAACGGCTCAAGGCAAGTCACAACATTAACTAGTGAAGGATCTAGTCCTATCTCCTCCTTTGCTTCTCTGGTTGCAGTGTCAGCATCGCTTGTATCTCCTTCTTCTGCTTTTCCTCCAGGCAATGCGACTTCACCTGCGTGAATGACATATTAGTTATAATCAGCTGACCTGGCATACCATCACATAGGAGAAGACAGTCGAAATAACAGAAAATGTCAGATTAAAGTACTTTAAGCAATTTGGTGATAAGATAGTAGAAGGTTCCTATCCTGAATAACAAAAATGTGGATCAATTAGACAAAATTTGCAAGCCACAGTACTTATAAATCACAAGAAAGACGGTAAGTTGCCTAAACATCCAAGTAATAACATTTAGCAGCAACATATACATGCATCAAACTGGTTTTAATAAGCATCAAGCCTTAATCTCAAGAAAAAAGACAAGTATGTCAGCTTAGTATTAGCAATCAACTGGACGAAAACCAGGATATCAGATAGACTAAATGTCTTAATTACCAATGGTGGACTATGATCCTCCTAATAGTCTAAAAGTAAATTGGTTACCTTTCAAGACTTGCACACTTTTAACATGCAAAAACAACACATGAATTTTTGAAAAGCTATGACATTTACATACAGCTGAGCAGAATCCAATTTGCTGACTGAAATTCCAAACAAATCAAACCACAAAAATATCATCATCGACAACATAAACTGCATACATTTTGCATGCATTAGATCACATTCATATATACCATTTTCTTTTATAACCGAGAAATCCTCGGAACCAACCAGTTCAAAACTCAGTGGAAAATAGGGCCCAGCCTCTACCTTTCTCCACTTAACCCAAACTTTTGTCTATGGCTGGTCCGAACTACACCTAACCTACACATCACGCGTTGCACTCTTACCACTAAACCAAACGCCTAGAGGCTTAACTACATTTTAATATCCATAATAAGAAAAATTTGTCCTCTAAGATAAGTTAAAAGTTATCGATATAATATCCCATAACCCTACTACACTATGATACAACAACAATAACAATATACCCAGTGTGATCCCACAAGTGTAGTATGGGGAGGGTGGGATGTACGTATACTTTACCCTTACCTCGAGTGAGGTTGAGAAAAGTAATGACAGCAAAATACTAGTAATAAAAGAGATACCAGTACTACACTATGATGATGAATAAAAATTCCCTGCATAATTAATTGATACAAATAATTAATGTCAAAGATTTGACTGACCAGAATGAGTAGAGAGCTTGGAAGATCTCTTAGTAAGAATAACTCTAAGTTCACCATCATCCCCTTCAAAAAGACAGATCAAAACAGCAGCTTTCTTGGGTTTAAATCTTTCAGGTTTCACAACACCAACTGATGTAACTGATTCTTGAAAACCCAATTGAGATACCACTTTTCCTGCACTTTCTTCCAATTTTTGTTCTTCAACATCATCATCAATAATGTCCAATGGTGGTGGGGCTGGTTTGTATAGACGCAATTGTTGAGCTAAGGCTAATAATCTTTGATGTGAAGAACTAGTATTGTTGTTATTAAATGAATCCATGATGATGAGTTTGCGAAATGAATTTGGAGATGATGATATAGAAGACATTATTGACAATCTTCTTATTGATGATAATAACATCTTTCATGGTGTAGTTGTTGTATTGGATTAATTGCGTATTGGGTTTATCAAAAAGTATACCATGTAATGTAGCAAGTAATTAGGTACAATTATATTGACACACCCCACTCATGAAAATTATCAAAAAAAACCCTTATTTTGCTACCTTACATGACATAGTACCTCCTCCCTTTTTTTTATTTTTTATTTCACTCCATAGCAACCCTTTTAAAAGAAAAAAAAAATCCTAGCCCCCATTTTTTCCCCTCTTCTCTTACTCTCTTTCCCATATTTCCTCTCTTCTCTTCACCCTAACAACATCACCATCGCCCCTCACCACCGCCCCCTTTCCACCACTGTCTCACCTTCACTCCCCCTCCTCCAAGCTGCTGCCGCCGCCACCACTGTCATCAACGTCGCCGTCGCTGCTGCTTCTTCTTCTTTTCGTTTTTTATTTTTTGCTTTTTGAATAACAATATTGATTTTCGTTGTATATTCCGATCAAAACTCCGGTGAGGAGTTTTTTTATCAAGTTTCTTCTTTTTCTTCACTTTTTTCATAAAAATTCGTTGAGATCTACTAGTTTTTTGTTAAAACTTTTGATTAATGTTTAGATCTAGTGTTTTTCTTGTATAAAACTGTATAGATCTTGGATTTTTGTTAAGCTTTTGTGTAAAATCTGCTTAGGGCATTGTTTAAAATTATTTTTGTGAGTTTATACACTTTTATAAATTTTTATATAAGTTTATACAATTCTGTAAACGTGTATAAAAATGTATAAATCTGTATATGTACGTATTGACAGTGTATAAAACAAATTATATGCATTGTAAAATTGTATAAAGTTGTATATGCATGTATGAACAATGAATAAAATTGTATAAATTTCAGATTTGTACACTTTTATGGATGTTTTGTATAAAACTTATGTTTTTTGTGTAAATTTTTGTATTTCCCTTCTTGCATACACATTTTTCTATGTATTTACATGTATAATTTATTATTTTGATAGATTTAGGTGTATAAAATTATCAAAAAATAATTATTTAAATAAAATAAGCAAATCCTGCGAGATCCGGGGAAATTTTTATTTTCCGGCCACCGCCTGCCGACGGCGGCAGCGGTGGCAGCTCGGTTTCTAGTGGTGGGCAGTGGTGGGGGAGGGTGAGGGAGTGGCTCCTAGGGTTTTTAGTTTAAATGGGTGCTATGTTATGTAATTTTGAAAATAAGGGGGTGCTATGTTGTGTAATGTAAAAATAAAGGGGTGCTTTGGATGAAATGTGGCCCCTCATTTGTAATTTTGTGTTGTGGGCTGCCTAGTTTTGAAAATTCCCCAAGTAATTACCTACACTCAATCAATAATTGCATGTCATTTATTTATTTATATTTATACCCCATCCGTCTTATTTTAGTTGTCACTTTAGCAGAAAATGTGTGTCCAATTTAATTGTCACTTTAGAATTTTAAGCTAAAATTATTAGTCTTTTCCAGCTATACACTTAATAATTAAAAGAATTATCAACAAAACTTAATAGTCAAACATTAAATAGGGGTAACATGGTAAAATACACACCTTATTTAATAATTTTCTTAACGCGTGAAAAAGCTGAAGGCAACAACTAATTTAGGACGGAGGGAGTACTATTCTTACTCAATCATGATTAATTAATATGCATTTTCTCTTCATTAAATTACTTTACCATAATTACTTGTTATAGTTGGGTGTAAACATCCGGCTTAAGTAAATTTTCATCATCCTTGTAATCACTAATCATGTTCCATTATTTCTCAACATTTAGATACTTTTACATTTGATTTTGGTTTAGTTTTTCGAGTTTATAAATTGAATAGGGGCACCATGCAGTTTCTCAAGCTGAAAAGTATAATGACGTTTTAGAAATCACTCATTTATCCGGCTAATGGGAACACAAACACATACAACAAGGATAGAAATTTATTTAAAGGAATCGGATATTTTTTCCAGCCATAAAAGCGAAGAAAAAGATGATGAAAATGGGCGGGGTCGGGTTAAGCTGGTGGGGTTTAAAGGAATCAGGTATTTAAAATTGGATTATTTGATTATGAGTTTGACAAGTGTCCATCCTTTAAAATTAAGGCAAATTTGTGTCAAACTATAATATGAGGGGTATATTTGAACCAAAAGTATAACGGAACGGTTATATTTGAATCGAAAGAATAGCAAGAGGTATATTTAAACTATTTTTTTTACTGTACAGGGGTATATTTGATCCTTTTCCATTGAGTACAATAACATCTTTCATGGTGTAGTAGTTGTATCCAGATTAATTGCGTACTGAGTTTATCAAAAAGTACACCATCCTCGTAAGGTAAAGATCCGCACAGGTATTTACATCCAACTAATAAATGCATGTCATTTGTTTACAAATACATTATTCTTATTCAATTATGGTTATTTAATATGTATTTTCTTTTCATTAAATTAATTTACCATAGTTAGTTGTTATAATTGGCTGTAAACATCCGGTGTGGGTAAATTTTCACCTTCCTGATAATCAATAATCTTGTTCCATTATTTCTCTCTTTTTAGATGTTTTTACATTTGGTTTTGGTTTAGCTTTTCACAAAACTAATTTTAATACTCATTCCATTCTAGTTTACGCCACAATATTTCATTTTAGCTCATTAAAAAGAAAATGATAATTCTCTAAATTTAAAAATAATTTAAGTTAAATTTCACTTTTATCTTAGTGGAAAACTTTTTGTAGAAAAAAAAATAATCATTCATTTCATTCTTATATGGTGAAATTTTGATGCGTAGTCATTTTTGGAGTAAAATTTTCGCCCAGTGGCTAGTTTTGACATTGGTATTAGCTTTGCAGCCACTAATTTCCTTGGTCTTACACTTGAGGCCACTTTTGGCTCTACTGAAGTTCTATCCACATGGATTGAACTTCTCTACCCTTATGGACTGAAGTTCTATCTATATGGATTGAACTTCTCTGCCCTGTGTACTGAAGTTCTATCCACATGGATTGAACTTATCTACTCTTATGGATTGAAGTTCCATCCACATGGATTAAACTTATCTACCCTTATGGATTGAAGTTCCATCTACATGGATTGAACTTTCTACCCTTATGGATTGAAGTTCCATCCACAGGGATTGAACTTACCTACCCTTATGGATTGAAGTCTCATCCACAGGGATTGAACTTTCTACCCTTATGGATTGAAGTTCCATCCACAGAGATTGAATTTGTCTACCCTTGTGGACTGAAGTTCCATCCACATGGATTGAACTTCTCTACTCTTGTGGACTGAAGTTCCATCCACATGGACTGATATATATATATATATATATATATATATATATATATATTTGGGGGGTAATTTAGTCTTTTTTTATTTTTTATTTTTGGTGGGTGTAAAAAGTGGCTATAAACTAAATATTTTGGTATTAGTGGCCTGTGCCCAAAGACCAGTGCCAAAAGTGGCCTTTCGTGTACTTCCTTCATTTTTGGACGTGCTAAGTGAGAATTATTCATTATTTCAAAATTAATTGAGAAATAGCCAAAAATCCGCGCGCGCACTTACACTCCATTAGCGTTGGCAAACATCCCAGACTAGTCCCAGGTTTTTATACTATTTTATAATAAAATTCATATTTATAGTCCCCTGGAGCTTTATATATATAAAGTCCCAGTATTTTATACTTAGATTAGTGTTTAAGTGATCCCAGTATTTTATACTAGGACTTTGAACTAACATGTTCAAAGTCTTAGTATCCAGATGTGGCTATTTCTCAGCGAATTTATTTTTTGTGGCTGATTTGCAAAAATATAACACGGGAAGCAATAGTTTGCCTTTTTGTCCGCGCTAACAGATGGTTTGCAAAAATGTTCCCGTTAAGATTTAATGAAAAAATCCGGACGGAAATACCACTGTCAAGTTTTTAGGTCGGGGCCAAGACTTGCCTTTATATTTCTCCGCTTTTCAACACTTATCCCTTCAAGTATTGGCAAAAGTCAATACTTTCCGCACTTGGTCGTAAGTCTTGGCAAAAGGCAAGACTTGTCTTTGACCCCTGTTCGATTTGCTAACACTTGAACGGAAAGTGTTGGCAAAAGGCAACACTCGCTGCACTTCGTCGTAAGTCTTGGCAATTGCCAAGACTTGCCCCTTCCAGTCTTCCCTGCATTCTCACCATATAACATGAAGTATTGGCAAAGCAGCACTTGCCCTTGAAGTATAGCCAATTGCCAAGACTTACAAAATTTTTGCCTTGAAGTCTTGGCTCCGGACGAAATAAGGGCATTTTGATAAAACATTCCTTAGCACGTGCAATTTTGCAAAACCACTCCTTATGGATGGCATGCGGTGAAATTTTTTGGCTTTTTGTGGCTACTGATCAATTAGCACGGGCCAAACAGAGCCGAATTGCAAAAATATGCTACGGGAAGCAATGGTTTGCCAAAATGCCCTTAATAACAGTGGTTTAGCAAAACTGTACTCCATTAGTTTAATGAAACTTTTTCCGAATGAAAATATCCCATAACAACCAATAAAAATACGCGACCATATCCCTCTCCTTCCTTTTTCCCAGTCACACGATCAATAAAACCCTAAAAACCCGTTCCTTTTACAGATTGCTCTATTCAAGTGAAGATTTCTTCAAATTGCTATTGAATTTTACTAACAGGATGATACATACACCTTTTTTCAGATAATACAGACAAACATCCACAAGACTTCTTGGCAATGGGCACAGGCTTCTTGGCAATTGCGAAAATTTTAAGCCCTGTTGCAATGTGAAACTTGTCTCTGCAAGTCTTGGCTATGCCAAGCGTTTATGCTCTAGTGCAATGGCACCTTACACTGACTTTCTGGTAATTGCCAAGACTTCAAGCCCAATTGTAGTGGCCAACTTATAGAGAAAGTCTCTGCAAGTCTTGGCTATTGCCAAAAGTTTAAGACCGGTGCAATGGGTACCTTAGAAAGACTTCCTGGCAATTGCCAAGACTTCAAGCCCTGTTGTAGTGGCCAATTTACAGAGAAAGTCTCTGCAAGTCTTGGCTATTGCCAAGAGTTCAAGCTCTGGTGCAATGGGCAACTTGCACAAACTTCTTGATAATTTCCAAGACTTCAAGCCCTGTTGCAGTGGGTAATTTACAAAGAAAGTCTCTTCAAGTCTTGGCTATTGCCAAGAGTTCAAGCTCTGGTGCAATGGACACCTTGCACAGACTTCTTGGCAATTGCCAAGACTTCAAGCGCTGTTGCAGTGGGTAATTTGTAGAGAAAGTCTCTTCAAGTCTTGGCTATTGCCAAGAGTTCAAGCTTTGGTGCTATGGGCACCTTGCACAGACTTCTTGGCAATTGCCAAGACTTCAAGCCTTGTTGCATTGGGTAATTTGAGAAAAAGTCTCTGCAAGTCTTGGCTATTGCCAAGAGTTCAAACTCGGGTGTAATGGGCACCTTAACAAGGAAATTAAAGTGGAATCTAACACAAAAAAAATAAAAACAAGATTCAATTAAAGTTGCGAACATCGTCATTAAAGGTCAACTTATCACTGGACAAATCGAGAAACCAACTTCTTTTATCAGTGGTAGTGATGTTACCAAATTCTCTGCAACTTTTGGCAATATCCAACACTTTAAGGTCTGGTAGAAGGGGGCAACTTGCAGGGGAAGTCTCTGAAAGTATTGGCAATTGCTAATTACGATCTGGTGCAATAGGCAACCTGCAGACAAAGTCTCTGCAAGTATTGGCAATAGCCAAGACTTTAAGCTCTAGCAATAGGAAACTTGCAGAGAAAGTCTTTTCAAGTCTTGGCAATAGCCAAGACTTTAATCTCTGTGCGATAGAGGCCACTTGAAGAGAAAGTCTCTGCATTATTGGCAATAGCCAAGACTTTAAGCTCTGTGCAATGAGCAACAACAATATCTAATTGCTATTGCCAATAAGAACCTTAAAATCATCTTTATCAAGGATAAAAAGCAAAAAAAATTCACAGAAACGTCAAATTTAATTCAATGATCCTCAATCAAAATAGAAAAAACTTATAGATAAGTGTATAAATAATAATTACCAAAAATAAATATAGAAAATAATAAGTACAAATAAAGGATTAGGCAAAATAAAAATTACATTATAATACAAATTAAAGAAAATATAATAAAATAAATAAAACTTTTACAGATTTCTTAAATCTCCAGAATACAAAGAAGAAAGAAGGAAAGGAAGGAGGAATGAGTGAAGGAAAGGAAGGAGGAAAGAAAGAAGGAAACCGTTCCATGTGAATTGGGTTTAGTCAGGGGCAAAATAGTCCTTTCGCATAGTGAGGGATGATGTGGAGGGCATTTACTTAAAACATTTGAAAGTGGGGGCATTTATCTAAAACCAGCGCTTATGAAGGGCAGCACGTGAAATTTTTTGGCCAAACAGGCCCCCACGCGAAATGTTTACTCTTATACAAAAAATTTCACCCAGTGCCCTCAAAGACATGGTCTTACCTAATTTCCCCCACTTACAAATATTTTAAGTAAATGCCCTCCACATCATACTCCCCCTATGAAAGGACTATTTTTTCCCCGACCTATTTAATTCATGCTGAACAAGTTTCCTTCTCTCTTTCCCTATTCCTGGCATCCATCTTTCTTCTTTGTGTGCTAGAAATTTGGGATTTTTTATTCTCTCTTTTTCGTATATTTGTTCTATTATTTTTTTCGTTATATTGTAATTTTTATTTCGCGTAATCATTTATCTGTATTGTTTTATACTTATTGTTTATATATTGATCTGTTAGTTTTTTCCATTTCGATCTATGATTGTTGAATTAAGTTTGAGGTTCATGTGGATTTTTTTTCTTGTGTTTGCTTGATTTCAGTGATTTGAAGGTTTTTATTGTCTATGGCTATTAGATATTCATGTTTTGCATAGAGCTTAAAATCTTGACCATGGCCAAGTGTTGCATAGACTTTCTCTGCAAGTTGCTTACTGCAGTAGAGTTTAAAGTTTTAGCTATTGCCAATACTTGCAGAGATGTTCCGTGTAAGTTGTCGCTTCCACCAGAACTTAGAGTCTTGGCTATTACCAAGAGTTGCAGAGACTTTGTCTCCAACTTATTCACTGCAGTAGAGGTAGAAGTCTTGGCAATTGCCAATAGTCTTAGAGATTTTTAGTGTAAGGTCCCCTTTGCAGCAGAACTTAAAGTCTTGACTATTGCCAAGAGTTGCAGAGACTTTCTCTGCAAATTTTGCACTGCAATATAGGTAAAAGTCTTGGCAATTGTCAATACTTGCAGAGACTATTTGTACAAGTTGCTCCTTCCACTAGAGTTTAAAGTCTTGGCAATTGTCAATACTTGCAGAGACTATTTGTACAAGTTGCCCCTTC
Source organism: Petunia x hybrida (assembly GCA_037355625.1). Classification (NCBI taxonomy): domain Eukaryota; kingdom Viridiplantae; phylum Streptophyta; class Magnoliopsida; order Solanales; family Solanaceae; genus Petunia; species Petunia x hybrida. The sequence goes on along the minus strand of JBBBVM010000003.1, from coordinate 9,237,445 downwards.
CACTGGAGTTTAAAGTGTTGGCTGTTGGCAATAGTTGTAGAGACTTTTTCTGTAGTTTACTATTTTCATCAGTCATGCGTTCAGTAGTTGTCATTGTATGTTTGTATATGCTCTTTTCATTATTGTTTCATTGTTTTGTTAATATGTGTTGTCATTGTTGTTTTTTAAAATTTTGCAGGTAAAGGATATTGAATCTTCAATCTCCTGATCTTGATCATGTACAGTTTGATGGGGTGGATGATTTTATAAGTCAGCCAAGACCTTCTGATGAATTCCAAGGCAAAAATGTGATGTGGGAGATGAATTTCCAAATTTTCGTTTGTTATCTCCGTCGCAAGATGATCCGTGTAGTAGTCCAAATGAGACTTTTAGTACTACAAAAGAGTTAGAGAAAGCTGTTGAGTAGTTTTTAGTTACATGTATTTCGTATTTACCGTATTTTTTGTGTGTATGTAAACAAATACACTTGAATGTTTGATATTTTTGTTATTTTAAAGACTGAAGTTGCTTTGAATCGGATGAACTGGAAGTGTTGGCAATTGCAGGACTTCAAGGCATTTTAGTTGTTGTGCGGTGAATGCATTTAGATGGAAAGTCTTGCCAATGGGCAAGACTTGAATTCTAGTTAATTAATTCCAACTCTAATATTATATAATTAATTTAAAATTGATAAATAATTCATGGAGGCTTGTGCTGGAAATGTTGTTGCCAAGACTTGGTGTCAAGTTAGTTGTCAATATTATTGCCTATGGCAAGACATCAAGACAAGTTAACTATTTCTAATATTAAAGTCGATAAATAAGTTTTGGTAGGAAATATCTTACCCTTTGCCAAGACTTTACGTCAAGTTAAATTGAATTGGTTATCTGTATGAGTGTAAAGTCTTGGCTATTGCTAATAGTTCAGTTTATTGATAATATTAACTTTCCAATCACATTTGATTTTTAAAAATATTTAATCAATAACTGCCCTTCCTTTTGATGCAACACCATGCTATGGTCAGCTTCATTCACAAAGAAGCGGGATTTTCTGACATGTCAGTCCTTTTAATAACTTCTACTGTGAAGCAGGATTTTATGAAATTCTCATCATTCTTCAGCAAATACATGCAAGTGATAAGTTCTTGATCATTTGTTACCATCATGCCTCTGCACCTTTCTAGATCCATGTCAAACTTTATTTTTGCTTCACTTTCATTAGTGTTGATGGTTAGAGCATTACAAATTTCTTTTTCAAATACGTGGCAGCTTATACCGTCTTGGACAAGTATCAACTTTATATCATGGTTGATGTATTAGTTGTTTGCATCTCATTTCCCATTATAAGCTATATAAATGTAGCGAGTTGCCAGAGTGTTAATCCTGCACATAATCAAGACGAATGATATGCTTAGAATTTCGTACTCTAATTGCTTTGATAGACGCAGGATCATGGGTAAAAGTGATGCTCTTTGTGGGCTTAAGGTCTTGCGAAGAAGTCTCTCCTAGGTACCTATTGCACCAGAGCAGCAACACTTGGCAATAGCCAAGACTTGCAGAGACTTTGTCTGCAAGCCCGCATTGCAACAGGTCTTAAAATCTTGGAAATAGGTAAGAAGTCTCTCCTAGGTGTTTATTGCACCAGATTTGCAAGTCTTGGCAGCAGAGACTTTTTCTACAAGGACCTCATTGCAACAGGGCTTTAAGTCTTGGGAATAGGGAAGAAGTGTCTATAAAGCCCAGAGACTTCGCCTGCAAGCCCCCTCATTGCAACAGGGCTTAAAGTCTTGGCAATAGGCAAAAAGTCTCTACAAGCCTCCCATTGCAGTAGAGTTTAAAGTCTTGGCTATTGCCAATACTTTAGAGATTTTCAGTGTAAGTTTCCCTTTGCAGCAGAACTTAAAGTCTTGGCTATTGCCAAGACTTGCAGAGATTTTCTCCTGAAGTTGGCCACTGCAAGAGAGCTTAAATTCTTGGCAATAGCTAAGAAGTCTCTCCCAGGTGCCCATTGCACCAGAGCTTAAACTCTTGGCTATAAGCCAAGGGTTGCAGAGACTTTCTCTGCAAGTTGGCACTTGCAACAGGCCATAGAGTCTTGACAATAAGAAAGAAGTGTATGTAGGGTACTGATTGCACCAGAGCTTAAACTCTTGGCAATAGTTGCAGAGAACTTTATCCTTGCAACAGGGCTTAAAGAAATTAATCGAACTGTTAGTAAAATTCAATAGTAATTTGAAAAAATCTTACGGTGAATCTTTGTTTGAACGGAGCAATCTGTAAGAGGAATGGGTTTTTAGGGTTTAGTGATCGCGTGACTGGTGAAAAAGAAGGGAGGGACTGGGCGCATCTTTTTATTTGTTTTTAGGGGTATTTTGGTCCGAAAAAAATTTCATTAAACTAATAGAGGGCATTTTTGCTAAACCACTGTTATTGAGGGCATTTTGGCAAACCATTGCTTCCGGTAGCATATTTTTGCAAATCAACCACTCTTATATGTTGTGACAATTCAAACATCAAGTTATTGCGCCCATTAGACATTTTTGGCACCACCATCAATTTTTTGGTCCCAAAATAAGTCTTTATTTTTTAACCCCAATCACTAGGGAATTTTCTTAATGTGTGCTAGACTTTAGTTTAAAATTTACTAAAGACCGCCAAAACCCGTTAGATAAATTTGGTAATACGGGCTAAAAATATAGTAAAGCGTAAAGCATTTTTTTATGGGGACTAAAAATATGAGAGCTGAGCCAGAATGTTCTATATCTGTAAATTTCCCTACAAACTACGCAATATAAATGAGAGTAATTTGGAATGGGGAGATAACAGTTTTGAGGTTTTCTGAGCAAATGATATAAATTATCCCTTATCTTTAGGGGTAGATTCAAAATTTTCCTTTAAATATAACATTGACAAGTATTAGTCCTTTAAGTTCGCAAAAACTTGTCAAGTTTGGTCTCCATCTTCCAAACTAACCAAACTAACGGAGGAAACAATATTTTCCCTCACTAACAAGTTAAAAATAGGAGTAATTAACATAGAGAGAGAATATATAGGCAAAAGAGTTGTTCCATTTCAAATAAGTAAATAGAGTTTACATAAACGAACCATTAACATATTAAAATACTATTGTTTACATCAATGAGTTTCATGTCAAAAAAGTTTTTCTGCTGCCAAGTTCAACGAAACAACACCATCACCAATGTCCAGCTTCATCTAGCATCATTTTTCCAGAGTAGTGAAGCCCAAAATTGGGGCAAAATACGACACAAAGCAGGAAAAAAAACTGTAGAATTTTTTATGATAAGGAAAAAGTGCAGAACTTTCTAAGCACTGCAACACATAAAAGCAACCAAATAATAGCACTCTAGTAGCAGGGAAACTACAATAATTTACCAAGAAATTCAATCAGACACTACAATAAACTCAATCAGAAAATTATAAACTGCAGCACGACATCACATTCTTACATCCAAAAAAAAAAACTCTCACCATGAACATTCTTTATTTTGTTCAGTTGAGCGCAAAATCCCTTGGCTTCAATTCATATGATCATTATTTTGGCCAAAATTTCACCAAGATCAACTATGGCTGTGGGAACTTGGTAAATTGAGTGAGAATTGGGTTATTTCTACATACAGTGAATTTGGGGGAAAAACAATACGCGAAGAGAGGAAACTTAGTTAGTTTTAACGTTTGGAGCATGGACCCGTTAGTTTGGTTTGGATGGACACCAAACTTGATAAGTTTTTACTAAAGGTGTCCAGCGGTCCGGTTGAATCGGACCGGCGCAAACCGGGCCAATTAAAAAAATGAAACGAGCCGTCCCCAGACCCGCCACCCCTAATTTGGACCGACCAAACCGGAAAAAATTAGACCGAAACCGGTCCGGTTCGGACTGGAACCGGACCGGACCGGAAAAATAAAAAAAAATTGTGTGGGCTGTGGAATATAGCCGTTGGCAACGGCTCTTTTCACCAACAGCCGTTGGCCAACGGCCAAAAATGGCTCTTTTTTGCTCCCCACCCCCTTAGGCGCCCCCATACCCCCTCCTCCAATCTATTTTTTTTATAAATACCACAATTTTTCATCAATTTATTCATAATTTCTCTAATATTCTCTCTAAATCTCTCTCAATCTCTCTTATTTCTACAAAGGCTATTTGCTAAATAATTCAAAATTGCTCTCGCAAAAAGGGTTTAAGTTTTAAATTGCATTACAAAAAATATTTGGAGTGGAGTGGAAAATTGTTCGTTGCGGTTCCGGTCAAGTTTCAACTTTCACTTCTAAGTTCTAAGTTCTAACGCGACATCAAGTAAACTCGTTCTTACTTCTTATTATCTATTTTAATTTTTTTGCAATATTATTTTTAACATATACCCATATTTTAGTAATTTATTTGTTTGCTTTACTTATAATAATGTCTGGAGTGTGGAGAGCACTTACTGGGCGTACGGGTAGCGGTCGTAGATCACATGCTAACCGAGGGGGGATGATAGACGTAGTCGTGCTCTAGGTAAAAGACCAATTGGTAGTTCTAGCTCTCCTGCCAATCTAAATAGTTTTACTCAGGAAGATGACACGCAATTTTATCATGATGTAGATTTTGATCACCCACTAGGAAATGATATGTTAGAGGCACAATATCAAGAAAATACCGAAGGGGTTAATTTAGATGATGAAACACCTACTAGTCAATTTCATGGTGAACCTGAAGAAACTGAATCTGAATTACCACCTATGTCTTCTAGTAGAGAACCAGCTACACGACCGGACATATCGGATGTGTGGAAATTTATGACTAAAAATATTCTGGCTCAGACCGCTAAATGTAATCTTTGTAAAAAAGTTTGGGATTTTAAAACCGACAAGCATCATGGTGGGACAGGGAAGTTGAGAACACACTTAGAAAACCATCATAAGGAAGAATAGGAAAAGAGACCGGGTGGCACTCTATCAGGGAACAGAATGGCTCCATCTCAAGGTAGTGGAGATCAACAGAAAATTAACCCAGTGACCGGGGGGGGGGGGGGGGAGGGCTTATGCATTATGATAAGAAGAAAGATAGGGAACAAATGGCAAAAATGATTGCAGTAGAGTGCTTACCTTTTACATTTGCTTCTTGTACTGGTTTTGTTCGTTATATTCAAACCGTATATAATCCATCTTTTCAAGGTTTTCCCAAAACTACGGTTAGAAGTGATATTATAAATTTAAAAATGAATATAGACAATATTTACGATATATGTTTTATCACTTTGATTGTAGAGTTTGTCTTACTACTGATTTGGGTCGTGGTGTTAATGGGTATATTTAATACTTACTTGCCATTGGATAGATCCTAACTGGGTAATGCAAAAAAGAATTTTAGCATATAGCGCTGTCGATGAACCACACGCGGGAACATTTATTAAGAGAGAAATAACTTATATTTGTAAAGCGTATTTTATTAGTGACAAAATTTTAAGTATAACTCTTGATAATGCTTCAAACAATGATTATGCTATTGGTAAGTTAAGACCACAATTGCATCCCCCTTTTGAAGAATTGTTTCATGTTAGATGTGCATGTCATATATATAATTTAGTTGTAAAAGATGGCCTTAAGTTATTTGATCCTACTATTGTGAAGGTTAGACTCGCAATTCGTTATATTTTTAAATCTGAAAACCGGATAGATGGAGGGACTTTCAGGTAAAGTGTATGAAAGAAGGTTTGCAGGCTAGAAGAGTTCCTAAGGAAGTTTCAACTAGGTGGAACACTGTATATAACTCTTTTTCTGTTACTTACACTTTACGAACGGCTATAACTAGTTATTTTAATGGCAAAGTGGCTGTAGAGTATCACCTAGATGAATCTGATTGGAAACTTGTTCTAAGTCTTCTTACATTTTTAGAAAAGTTTTTTTTATGCTACTAAAGAATTTTTCGGTCAATATTATCCTACAGTTACTACCATGTTGTATTTTATAGCTGGAATAGTAGAATTACTTAACAAATATAAATTAGTGCCTAGTTATGAACAAGCCGTTGCTTCTATGATTGAAAAATTTTAAAAATATATTTTTCCTATTCCACCACTTTATTACATTGCTTTTGTATTACATCCCTATTTTAAACGGTTTAATACCGAAACGCTTATTAGAGAAATTTATCGGAGTTTGAAAATTACTGCTGATGAAACACCAAGTGTAGAATAAGCTTGTACGCAGGTATTTTCAGATTGCCAACGGATTTATGAAAGATATAGGAGTGCAGCTGATAATGTTGTTCCAAGTGTTCCAAGTGGAGCTAGTTCAAGTTCAACGCAGGCGAGTAAAAGAGCTGCAGCTGGATTGGAAAGTTTTTCCAGCCTTAATCAAAGGCTTTCTAGCAGGCAATCGAGTAGCGGAGGATTCAACGAGCTTGTTGTTTATTTACTTCATGGTTGTAAGGAAATTGAGAATTTTGGAAGTGATCAACTACTGCAATTTTAAAAGGATCAACAAGCACAGTTTCCAATTTTAGCAAAAATGACACAAGATATTCTAACAATTCAAGCATCATCAGTTGCTTCAGAAAGCGCGTTTAGCCAAGGAAGATTACAAATTGGAGATCATAGACATTCATTGAAGGAAGAAGCAATGGAGACAGCCGTATTATTTAGAGATTGGATTAGATCGGAGCGAAGAAATTTTGAATTTTCTGAAGAATATGAAGAAGCAGATACAACATAGTCAACCGAAATCTTATCAGGTGGTGAAAGTGTGGAAAATGAAAATTATTATGAAGAAGATGAATCTTTGCCACCGGTTCCTGCTGAGGTGCCAGAAGAAATTATTCAGAAAATGAGAAGTTTTTTTATTAATATTGTTGAACCCCCAAAAAACATAACCCCGAGAAGCTAAATTTAGGAATATCAACTGCATGGACTAACTCTTTTGGAGTTTTTGGAGTCGCCACCCAATTTAAGGAAAACAGGGAACCAAATTAGCAAATGCGTGCAAAAACTCCATTTTTGGAAAAAAGGCATTCTTTTTAGAGATTCTAAGTAAGAGGTTTTGTTAATTTCGAAAGAAGATTTTTAAGGCACTTCCGAAATTCCGTAAAATACGGTTAATCCGACAGGTTTCCAAATATTTACAAGTGCACTTTTCTTGCAAAAGAATTATTTAAAATAGTAATAATAATAATAATAATAATAGTAATAATAATAATAATCAATTGAATAAAATCTTATTTGCAAAAAATATTTTTTTACTTGCACGCGTTTACTAACATGGCCCCAATTTGTGATAAATAAAATAGCAACTTCAAAATTAAAGGCAATGATCATAAAAGTAAACAATAACTCAAGTAATCAAATATTATTCACAAGTAAAGTATCCTACAAACAATTTACATATTTTATCGAGTATTAAACTAATAAAAGGAATGGGTATCAAAAGGAAAGAACCCGAAAAGTTGACAAACTTGCGGGAGCCTTGATTTTCCTAAATTTCTAAATTCTTGAAACTTGAGCCCGAGTTTGACCCCAATGCGACTTCAAGTCAATTCATATGTCATCCCATCGTGAGTTTAGCCAACTCATCCCCAAGTTGTTCATGCCAAATGTACCTCGCAAAAATATGAAAATGAGTTAGTACGACAATAAATTGAAATAAATAATAATAATAATAATAATAATAATAATAATAATAATAATAATAATAATAATAATAATAATAATAATAATAATAATAATAACAACAACAACAATAACAAAGTAAATGGTTTTATTTTGTAAAGTTTAAGCTCAAGTTTGTATGATGGGTCGAGTAGAGGCTAGGGACGTCGGTACGGCTGTAAACAAGCAGGCCGGTCGTGTTGCCATGCCAAGTACCAATCCCGTTACTCTATTCTCGACTTATTTTCCCTTAAAGTGTATACATTCATCATCACCTATTTATGTTAGGGACATGGATATAGGACCGTTTAGCTGTAGTATCCGTTCGAATCAGTGCATAGTATCCGTCAATTCATTGTATTTCCGTCAAATCATTGTGTAGGCCTCCAATTAAAATATTTTCATAGGCCATACAATTTCGAACGTATTATATCTTTTCAAATCAGAAAAGTCCATAAGAGAACAATTATCCAACATATGAAACAGGTCAGGTTGTATAACCACGCAAATGGGTCAAAGTTGCTAGCAAAATAACCAAACACATCAAACGGGTCTAGTCAAAAGATCATCAAAGAAACGAACGGGTCAAAGCAAAAATCCAGAACCAAGGATCTAAAGCTCCAAGTAAATGGAACAAAGGACAAGCATAGAAAATCCATGGAAAAGCAGCGAATCAGATTTTCCAAACAAACAAACAACGATACAGTTATTCCGTCGAACGTCAATGGGAATAGAGCAGCACCACCGGTGAAAATTTTCGGCAGACAATAGCGAGCACTACAAACAATGGCAAACGGAGGAGCGACAGCCAGCAAACGGCAGCGGTGCCGCTACGACTCCCACCTCGAGGTCCTCGTTTTGATTTCAACACAGGTCGCCCGAAAGAGAAAAAGGTGTCGCCGGAAATGGTGATTTCACGGTGAGCAAAGAGACGACAGGCACATAAACAAAGCAGCGTCTGGGTGGATAATGGAGGAGCGACTGCTACTCCGTAGCGGCGTCTCTGCGACTCCGCCAATCCCCCTTTAATTTCAATCACAAATCAACTCAGACAGAAGAGAAACAAACAGGCCTCGATATTGCTTATTTTTCGGTGTTGGCGTTTCGTCGTTGCCTTTCTTTGTCTAAAGAAAGGATTAGAGAAAATAGATCTTCTAGACTGGTGGTGATACCACCATTCTCGTTCCCTCTGTTTCGATTTTTGTGTGTTATTCCTCCCGATCTGTTATTGTATATGTGGTGTCATGTGTGTGTGGTGTGTCTTTTATCACTGGTGGTGGAAAGGGTGTGGGTACCGGACCGGCCCAACAAAAAAAAAAGATAATTAGTCCAAACCGGGCTACCGGACCGGCCCAACCGAAAAATTCATCTCTCCCCTTTTGAAAAATAGCCGTTGGCAATGGCCATAAACGGCTATTTTTCCCTCCCCCTCCCCCACCCCCATAAACACCCCAACAGCCTTCCCCCCCCCCCCCACCTATTTTTTCCTATAAATGCTCCCATATTTCATCAAATTAATCACAATTCAATATTTTCTATTCATTTCTCTCTAAAATTTTCTATCAAAGGGTATTTCCTAAATTTTCTATCAAAATGTCTGCAAATACTCCTACTCAAGCTCAAGGAGCTGAAGCTTCCTCCCAACCAAGAGCTGCAAGATCCGAAATTTGGGAATTTATCACGAAAAATCATGATAATGGCACTTCTCAGTGTAATCTTTGTAAGAAAATTTTGAATAATCAATCTGGATCACATCATGGAGGGACAGAGAAGTTTAAGATTCACTTGCAAAACCAACATAGTACTGAATAGGCTGCTCATGGTGGGGGAATATACTATGTGACATGAATTGAGTCGTTGAAAAAGGCATGAAGCACTTGAGAAATTTTTATGATTTATGTATTTTTCTAGTTTCTAGTCTATTTTCTAGTTTTTATTTTCCAGTATGTCACTTTAAGTCTTTAATTATGTATTTTCAACTTAATGTATTTTCGTATTGTTGAATAAAATGTATTTTTGTTCTGTTTATTTTGTCTACAACAATATTTTAATCTATTTCAAAGAATCAAAAAATTAAAAAAAAATGTTCGAACCGAACCGGGTCGAACCGATACCGGACCATTTCACCCTTGTCGGTACCGGTTTCGATACGGCAGTGGAGCACTTGCACCGTTAGACTGGACTGGTACCTTTTTTTTTAAGCCTGACCGGTCCGGAATCGGCAAGGCGCGCCGGAACCGGATCGGACCGGTGGACAGCCTTAGTTTTTACAAACTAATACTGATCTAAATTATATTTATAGGACAATTTTGAACCTACCCTAAAAATAAGGGACAATTTATGTCATTTTCTCAAAGTTATACTACATAACAGTTTATTGTTTAGGGACTTTCAACCCTACACTTGTTACATGTTAGTAAGCACATGGGAAATTAACATTCATATGAGAGTAACTTTAATGTATTTATGGTTTAAAAATATTTACACAATTAGATTAATCACCAAAATAAAAATGTAATGAGTAATAATCGATTATTATCAAAATATTAATTATTAACTTACTATGATAGGTTTACAAAGAGCATAAAAGTTATCGGTGTAAGTATATCGTTCATAGTGAGTTTAATAAATTAGAAAAGAAGCTAATATTAAGATAATTAAGAAATTTCTCCTTGTGGCAGTTGAAATTTTGTATAAGTAATAAGTAATGATTTAATATTTTTTTCTATAGAATTTGGGTTGACCTCATTACCTTCTTTTAATTGGTCTTATGTTAATAATTGGTTCTTAAGCATGTTTGGTCAAGTTTCTAGGAAGCTACAAATATTTCTTGTTAAAAAAACTAATTGTTAAATATTTGAGGTGTTTGGCCAAAACTAAAAGTATTCTTGTGCCAGTTTGCTAAAGAGAAGCTACAAATTTTTGCTATTATTAGAAGGACAAGCAAAAAATTAATTTTTCAAAATAAAAATAAAAATTGTCATCCCTAAAACCATTGCCTCGACTAGATAGTGTTCAAGAAAGGAAAAATATTGTTGTGCGAAGCTAATCACAACTTGTTTATGCTTAAAATTTGCACGCTAGATAAAACAATCCATTAAATTTAAAATAAGGACACATGCAATAATGAAATATTGAAGATAACGAATAACAACGAATAAATAGGTGATGTATTCCTTGAATAAAGAAGAGTTGAATCATTGTGTATTGAAAAGCAAACTAGAATTCTTTTAGTAATTCTTGAGTGAATATTACAATGAGGTGATTGGGGTATTTACAGGCCAAACTTTACCCAAATCGTAACCCTATTAGAATCCTAACCATATTAGATTCTATTTATGAGGCCTTTGGCCCATTACAAAGTAGGTTAAGTGTTTCCTAGCCTATATAGGAAAAATATTAGGGGCGGTGTAATTTATGCATAGTTAGTCTCCTCACTTGTTGAGTGCTGTCGTAAGCACTCGGGAGGTGAAATGATGTTCCAGCGGCTCTTTGAGATCTTTAGACGACTTAGCCTTGACTAGTGGATCAGCAACATGGCCCGTTGGCGACTTAAGAGTATACACTTTGAGAGCTGCCTCATTAAAAACCTTACAAAGAAAATCGAATTGGGATAAAACCTTGCCAAGGGAAAAGTAGTACAACACATATTTTACTTTCCCTTGTGTTTTATTTTCAAGAGTACAACACATATTTTATTTGAGCATGCGTATTTATACACGTGTGTTTCGCTTCCATAGGAGTTGACCTATAGCTTTGAAGCTGTGGGTTAGGTCTTCACCCTCAGAAGTTGGAGGGTCTCTGTGAGCTGAGTGTCGTTCTGCAGGCTTCCGTTAGAGGGGGCGTAATGGGCGCGTGAGCAGTGGATGTTGACACCGGAGTCATGTGGGCATGAGTGAACCGAGCAGAAGATCGAGTTCACTGATGATTAGGCCGAGAGGGGCCATTGAACAATATGACCTTGGTGGAGATCCTCTGGAAGATCTGGTCGAGGAAGAGGACGGTACACCCGACGGCACTGTTGAGGAAGGAACCCCAACTTATTTGATAGGAGTAAGGGACTTCTTCGCAAGTGATAGGCGCAGGTGCTGATCTGCCAGCCTCGGACTTAGTCCCCCGGGGTCTGGTTGCTCTATATAATGTCACGACCCGTTTTCCAAACGAGCTGCGACTGGCACTCAATACCTGAACTTGACCAAGCGAACCCTCTAAACTTGTCTGAGATATTCTATATCTGTCATGCTATGCAAATGTTGTAATCTTTAAAATAAAACTTCAATAAATTAATTATCAGACAAAACTCATCTTGAAATTGTATCAATAAAATAAATAACTTTATTATGTTCTGTGCAAGATCATACAAAATGGACAACCACACCCTACTGCTAGATTGTCTTTGAAGCCTCTAAAATTTTTATATCTTACGCTATGACTAATAATAAGAAACAGTAGGACACAAATAATCTCCATGAACAAATGCGGAGTTCACTAATCAACTAGGTAGTGGGGAGGATATCCTAATTCATAACCTACTTTCTGGCAAAACCTGTGCCTATATTGATATAGGCCAATGTAGGTTCCCATGAAGAGAACGTAGTGCACCATGAGGGTACTTAGTGAGTCTCTACGATCCAACACTAAAGCGGGAACGAGACATTCAAAAGAAACATGATATGTAACATAATACTGTAAAGCCATGAAAGCATAAAACATTTAAAGCATCTGAATAACTTGAACAATAAAGTTATGAACTTTAAATATAAACACATATTTTTTCTTTTCTTTTATGGAGAGTACCAATTAAATCTGACATAACTTGATTCCATAAAGTGATCGTGTGATCGGCAGGGGTTCGACCCCTGCCTGATCGAATAGGCCCCATCCTTGTGGCGCCCCAGAGTTCAAGGTGATAGCATGTTGCGCGTGTCCCTTGGTCGTGTCGAATCATAAACTCCTACTCTGGCACGAGTAGTTTCGGGGTCAATATTAATCACTAAAGATCACGAAACCTTCTCGTAATCTCAAGGTTACACACAAAACATTTCTCTTAAACTTTTATGTGACCACTTTAAGGTCCAACACATTCTCTAGACATTTTACATATATATATATATATATATATATATATATATATATATATATATATATATATATAAACACAAAAAAAAAAATATTAGCTCACATGATTATGATTCTAACTGCTACGCTTCTAAAGTAATGATAGATTCATTAATAGAGACATTATTAGGCCTTGTAATACTATATAAACTCATTTCCCCTAAGAAGCATTTACATTCATGAATAAAAACAACGAATTCTCCCATACCTTTATCGATTACATAGTCGAGAAAAAATTATGATTTGTTAGAACGCAAGAATCAAATCGAGTTGCCATTGGTTCAGTGTCACCAGTTTTAATGAATTTTACAGAAATTACTCTAATCTACTTGCAGTTGTCTACTTTTTTAGTATGACATGAGAATCCTTTCTCAGTATGTGTTTAATCTCGAGTGTGAGTGAGTAATGAGAGTGAATTATTGAAAAGTTCTTTGTAATTTGTATCATGATTCAATCAAAATTTCTCGAGTTTGAGTTGAGAAATTACTTCATCAGTTCCAAAAAGGATGGCACAAATTATTATTAGTCCATCTAAAAAAAGTATGACAGAATTCTAGATTTGGAAATAAAACTTCAAACTTCTTGCTTATCCTAAATGAGATGATTTATCACCACACAAGTATGAGGGTGTTTGGCTAAGCTTATAAGCTGGTCAAACCAGCATATAAGTACTTTGAAGCTTATCTACACATTTGATAAGTATCAAAAGTGCTTATAAGCCAAAATCAGCCATAAGCAGTAAGTTGGTCACTATCAACTTATGAATTTTCAGCTTATAAGCACTTTTAGTTTGAACAAATAGTTTACCATTTTATCCCTAAATATTTTATAATCCATAATAAATATAATTTTTAAATAAAATTTTCAACTCCCTATTCGTTATATATTTGTCATTTCTCATTTTTAATGTAAAATACTTTTAAAAGTATATTTTTTTTTGTAAATAACTTGAAGGATATTTTAGTTATTTTAATTAAAACGTTCTTATCATCTCTTTTCACTAACCAGTTTCAACATTTACATCCAAACACCTAATTGCTTATTTATAAAATCAGTTTCAGCACCTGAAAATGCTTTTCAGCACGTAGTGCCTTTCAACCACTTTAAATCAGCTAATCCAACGGGCTTTGTATATATCTTATGGGTTTTTTACACATATATACAAATTTTTACCCTTAATTACAAAAAAAGCAATATTTCTCTAATTACAATACATATCATTATTTTTTCTAACAACATTTCACAATAATTAATACATTTCATTTTTATTTTCCCATTTACAAATACCTCTCATTATACAGCGCCCTCCCCCTCCCCTCCCCGCCACCCCATTTTCAGCCCCACCTCCACCGTACATGGCTTTCCCCCATGCCGTACATTACCCCCACCCCCACCGCATGGCTTCCATCACTGTCGTTGCATTCTCCGCCGTCAACACAGCGTTGCAACGGCTCTCCGCTTCTCTCAACACTCTGCGTAAAGAAGCGTCTCCTATTATCTCCTCATCTTCTTCAAATTCCTCATCTTCCGAATCACTCAGATCCAGTGAAATTCGTCGGGCGCTTCATCATCGGAGTTGAGGACATGATTTGGAATTTGATTGCAAATCTATAAATCATCATCTAGGCATTTGGAATTTGATTGCAGATCTGGAATTTGGAATCTGGATGGTTTCATTTAATGTGGAATTTAAATGGTGCATTTGGTGCTTTGACGTAACCGCTGTAAAATCTTACTCTGTTGCAGATCCTGCAAGATAGGTGTAATACTTGGCACAAATTCAGATTTAATTGGGCAGTGAGCTTCAGATACAATGGCTAAACTAGGAAAAAGATGCATTCATATATTCAGATACGAGGAAAAATTTCTCCCTTTCTTTAAAATTTTCATCAAGTTTTCGTTTATTTATGGCCTCCAGGAAAGATGCTAAAATGAAAACTAAAATTTAAAGTGAACATCACATTTACCATCTGAAACCGCTTGTAAAAAATTCTGAAATAAAATATAAAAAATAATATAAAATAATGCTAAAAAGGTGAAAATAGCTTAGAAACAGTGAGAAACAAATGCACAAACGGGATGAAACAATGCTGAAACAGTCAAGAAACAGCTTGATACAATCGGGAAATAGTTAGATACGGTGTTGAAATAATCTGAAACAGTGCTGAAACAACGTAGATACAGTGAGATACAGTTAGATACGGTGCGGAAACTGTTAGATACAGTGCTGCAGAAACAGTAGAAACGGTGCAGAAACAGTTGAAACGGTGCTGCAGAAACAGTAGAAACAGTGCAGAAACAGTTAGAAACAGTTGAAACGGTGCAGAAACAGTTAGCTACGGTGCTGTAGAAACAGTTGAAACGGTGCAGAAACAGTTAGATACAGTGCTGCAGAAACAGTTAGAAACAGTTGAAACGGTGCAGAAACAGTTAGATACGGTGCTGTAGAAACAGTTGAAACGGTGCAGAAACAGTTGAGATACGGTGAGATACAACGAGATACATCGAGCATGGGATGAGGAAAAGTGCAATTGGGGGAAATGATAGGAATAAAAGTGAAATTGAGGGAAATAGTGGGAGGAAAAGTGAAATAGGGAGAAATGGGAGGAGCAAAAGTGATAGTGGGGGAAATAGGAGGAAGGTATGTTATGGGAAAATATTGCTATTTTTTTGCTATATTTGTAATTAACTTGTATTTTTCTCTGTATAGGGTAATTTTACTAAAATGTTGCTATGTTTGGTAATTAAGCTCTAAAACTTGTACTTTTATGTAAAAAATCCATATCTTATTTTAGACTATAAATTTCAAAAGTTTTTATTTCTTTATTAAACTCTAATATGACATATAATATGAAACAGTGAGAGTTCAATTTACATGCATCAAAGTTATTAAAAAAGTACAAAGAAATATGGTAATCCTACTTTTTAGCTCTCTTCAGCAGGAATTGTAGGGAAAAAATCCCCAAAACAAATGTCTGCCAAAACCACCCTCTTGCATGTGCAGGATCTACTGTTTTTGCAAGATTCCCTGCATATATAGCTTCACCTACATGTGCGGCAGCTACTAGAACAAACAAGACTTTCAATGCCAACATAGAACGAAAGAAGAAGAGGCTATATGCTCTAACATAGGGAATGGGTCCATAATCAGGCAGGAATGCAGCACCAAACATCGCCAACGTTGCAATCACAGAAAACAGCCATACCCATATTGTAGGTCCATCCAAACTCTTCCTCTTTCTTTCTTGAAAATATGAGATTGTTGCGGCCATGCCCTCCTTAGGACTCACCATTGGGATGTATCCAAGTTCCTCCTTTGCTTTTAGGAACGAGAAGTAATGATTGACACCAACCTAGCACAAGCAGAATACCAAAAATCAACCAGAATTCTACCTCTTAAACACTTTTAAAGAAAAATGTTGTGCCCGTGACAGGGAGTTCACTAACACTGAATTTGAAACCATGGTATAAACACGGGCGTAATTGAAAAAGCCAAGTCTTAACCAAAGGTCAAACGATTAAAGTATTTAAGTGTTCGCAGTTTTGTTAACCAATAAAAATGAACATAATAATTACAAAATGAAAATAAATGGGTACCTTTGCCTAAGTAGGTATGCACGAGTCAAAATATTATCAATTCAATGATTGTATGGTTTGCCACCAACAAAGTAATAATCAATAAAAATATAAATAACAGATCTTTGATATCATCAGTAAATTAAAGTCGTTCGTCTGGAGTAAAATTGCAGAAGGTAATTAACTTAGACCAATTAACACGTTAAATTAGCAGATTTTCGTACACCCCTACAGTACAAATAGATTTATCTCTACAGACTTAAAAACAGGTCAGAAGAGTTTCAACTTCATCATGTATTGTATCTCTTCAAATATGCTGGCAACAACATTCCTGATAATGGGGCCAGAGGAAAATAAGAAGGTGCTCAATCAGTTATTCTCTGATTTATAATAAATGACATAACTAGAAAATGGTTTATTTCTATATAATTCTGGGATTGTTCCCAAAAAAGAAAAATATCGATGGAGCCTTTCAAGTCTAGTCATAAGAAGCAATAATGGATTTATGCAAGCTTTTTCCCAATCGAGCGCCATTTCCCTTAGTGACTCTAGAATGAAGCACTAACCTTATAGACTTCAGCAGGAAGGATAAGAGGTTGAGGAAGCCACCTACAATTTAACCAAGGATGCAGGATGGAGTAGAAGGCCTGGGAAACTTTCCCCAGAAAAAGAGCTTGAGAGACGGTAATTGATGCCTTTGGGAGGTCATAATCCAGGCTTTTCAGTAAAGGGCGAAGGAACTCAAAACTGTTGATGGGAGCCCCTGCAATAGAAGATCAATGATGACAGTGATGCAGTGAGTGACAACTAATCTGCTTAGAAAAAAATTTGTGATTTGATAAGCAACTAGTAGGTCCAATATTCAAGCCAAAGTCCCTAGACAATTACAAGATCATAATTTTAACAAGTAATTACAACTTTACATAACAAATATAAGCCTAGAAAAACTTACCATCTGATACAAAATAAGGTTGGCCAGCAGCAACGGGAGGCCCTTTTCCGCCAGGGATGTCATCCAAAAGTCCCATGCTAGCCAATAAAAGTGCCAATATAAGATTGTCCACATAAACCCAATCTGATTTCACATCTGGTGAACCGATTTTAAATGGAAGCAGACCTAATTGTACAAGAGCTATGATCCTTGGCAGGTGCCTTTCTTCACCTGGTCCATAGATAGCAGCTGGGCGAATTGCACAGGTGTACAGGCATTTGCCGTTCCCTTTACTTTGCAGTGAACATACATGCAAAGAAGAGAGAAAACAGCCATGTGGATTATGTCAATACAACATCAAGCTGCGGGTTTGGATGTCAACCACCATAAATATACGTATATACACACATTATTACACAAAGGTAAATATGCAGGGATGACGGCAGTTTGGTACAAATATTATATTCTGCTTTTCTTCTAAGAGTTGGTTATCCATTGTGAATGAAAATGTCCCGACAAAGATACTTACTTGAAGGGTCGACCATTGCTCTTTAGGACTAGCTGTTCAGCAATAGATTTGCTGCGTCCATATGAATCAACATGGTCATCGAGAGGGAAATAAGGTAGGTTTTCATTTCCATTAACAATTTCCTTACCACCATAAACTACGTTAGGCGTGCTCACATAAACAAGCCTCTTTATCTGATGGTCAAGGCAAGCATCAATAATGTGGCAAGTTCCATTTATATTAACCGCATCAACACGACTATACTGGAGCATTTCTTTCCCTGACATGCCATAGGAAGCAAGATGGAAAATGCAATCTGCCCCTCGCAGTACTTTCTGAACGTCTTCCTTGTTTGTTATATCCCCTGAATTTTGAAGACAAAGCAAATTGAGCTGCTGTAAAATAGTTCACCAAGAATAACTAAAGACTACAGAGTGTTTTTCAATTCTCAAGTCCTTACAATCAATCAATCAACAACGCGCCTCACCAAATAAAGTTGGGATCGGCTATCTCTGAACAACTACATCCATTCTGCTCAGTATTCAGATCGTTTCATTCCAATACCCCTAAAAGCTGGAATATTTTCACTAACCAACCTCATCTCATGATCCTTTTATTACTTATGTTGATCAAAATTGAGAATTTAGCTGGCCAAATAAGACCAATCTTAAGATAATTCATTTTACCGACTTCTTTTGTCTATACACAGGGGCAGATCCAGGATTTGAATTCAGCGGGTGCCAATATAATAAAGACCGATATTAGAAGGTATACTTAGTCGGTCCGATCAGTTTTGAGCTAATTCGATACAATATATTAGACTTTAATTTATAGATAGCAAAATTCATCAACGAACCAAGATTAGATCAATGCAGTCAAAACTTTTCTCTATTGATTTAACCTCATTGCATAATATTTGAGAAAATGCCAAAAAATATTTTTAAAAAAAAATTGCCTATGAATCAAATAGGTTGAATGAAAGGATACCTCAATTTCGAAATAATTTTGTTTAATAAGTAATTTACTACTCCCTCCATCCCAGTGGCGATGTTTGATTTGACACGGAATTTAAGAAAGAAAAAACACTTTTGAAATTTATGGTCTAAAACAAGCCATAGAAATTTGTGTGGCAAAAAACCATTTCTTAAAAGCAAAATATTTCTACTCATAAAAAGATAACATTCTTTTTGGGACAAACCAAAAGGAAATAGTGTCACATAAATTGGAATATAGTGAGTAATAGTTTTAATTTTATGGGTTTCTGTCTACTTAATACTCCCTCCGTTCCACCTCATGTGAACTTATTTCCTTTTAGTCCGTTAAAAAAAGATTAAACTTTTTCTAAATTTAGAAACAATTTTCATTTTAAAATTATCACTGTACCCTTAATGAGATAAATTGTAGCCAAACAAATATCAATAACTTATTTTAGTGCACAAATTTCAGAAATCTTCTGTACTTTATTAAATTTTATGTCAAGTCAAATATGTTTACTTAAATTGAAACAGATAGAGTATCTTTCAACAGAGGAAAAATATTTCGAGCAACCACCAGATCAATAAGATGTAAAACAAGAATCTTGAACTTCACAAGTATCACTGAATTAAAAAGAAAAGAAAAGAAAGAAGATAGTACCTTGGATGCAATGAACCCCATGTTGAAGAAGTTGATGGGACCAAGGAGAATTGGTTCGAAGATCAAAAGCTTTAACAATACGAGCATCCCTTCTAATAAGCTCAAGACAAAGTGCGGAGCCTACGAAGCCAAGTCCACCTGTTACCACAAAGCTATTGTTCTCTATCCCTTCGTTTTCACTTAGATTCATTTGCTCTATTCTTATACTGATTATAGTATGTGTGTAAGTTGGAATTTTATAAACACAACAATAACAACATATCAAATCAAATATAATTCTGTTAGAATCTGCACTTTCAAAAATAAATTGAAAAATCAGAAAGATATGACTTTGGACCCCATGAATTTTTGGTGGATATTAACGTGGTAATTAATGATTCACGATTATTCGATCTTTGTGATGACTTGATAAGACTACCAATTCGGTGGTTGGTTACGCATTTTTATAGAAATGTAGTTGTGTTCTATAGTGAAAAGGTGCTACTTAAAATGTTAGTATGTTCTTTCATGGAAAAGTGTCACTTGAAAAGTTGTGACTGTTCATGAGAAAAATATGTTGGTTGAAAGATTACTTTTTGTATAGACATGACCTCCATGAACGGATGTATGGATTCATTGGTCTATAAAGAGGTAAATTAACTGACGATGTTCGTTGAAAAAATCCATATCAAGTTGGATTTTAAGCGGTGAACCAACCAATGATAATTATAAAATTCATATTGATTTGGATTTGTATAATGAATGAAGGTTCTATAATTTAGGCATCAAGTAAATAGCAACACGGAAATGGTTGAGAAATATATTAAATGTTAAAAGGTTGTGGCCACAACTGATGCAACCATTCCAAGCTATTACTACTGATGCTATATTAGACGGTGAAAAAACTGAAGGGCTCCAAAATTTTGGAAGATATTCAATTTTGGCTCTAGCCGTTGACAGCGGTTTGCATACATTGCAATAGTCAAGCGTCAATAGGAAGGGTTGGGAGCAATATGTATAACGGGAAATCGTTACATACAACGAAGACATAAACCGTGTGACAACTACTCTCTAGGGGATTATCAATACTGACATTGTAAGGTCAAGTGATAATGTGTCGGATCCGCTAACAAAAGGCTAACTAGAGAGGTAGTAGAGGTCATCGAAGAGAATGAGACTATGGCCGAGGACAAGTCGTCATGGCGGTAACTCTACCTAGAAGACTGGAGATCCCAAGATCTAGGTTCAAGGAGCTCAAACAAAGTTATGTACGACTGCTCCAACATTGTCAAACAACTCAACCAGTTCTCGTAATAAGACAATGTTCAGTACCAAGGATAAAATGTTAAAGATATTTTTTAATGATTATCTAAGTTTGATACGGGAATTATCAAATAGTGTAGATCTACGGGATTACACGTTTAGAAATCACCTATGTGAGTGTGAAGTGGAAGCCACTTCAAGGAGAATTATGTAAGGCCAATTCTCTACGCACTCATGAACCAGGCGATGTTCATGGCTGAAACGAACACAACAATGAGAATCAAAGACGGCCAAGGGCTAATTGTGTGACATATATTGTCTAGGTATACACCAAAGCTCGACGGTTCAAAGATATCAAATCTACCGATTGACCGAGTATATCCGATATATGTTCACTACGGAAAGTTCAAAGGGAAACCAACTTATCCAGATGCAATTAGTTCTTACTTGCAAATCACACAAGTTTCTGCACATTTTCACTATAGAGCCATTCCCCATTCATGTGGGGGATTGTTGGGGAATTTTTTGAATAGTTGTGAATGGGAAAAGGCACCATAAGCACCTCTTTGTTGAAAAGGTATCACACCTTTTCATTACACCCATTCTTGGTCTATAAATAGTGAGACTCTTCCTCATTTTATTATACACAACAAAACAATTCTCCTCTCTTCTAGAGTCGTGTGATTTGCTACCGTATTTGCGTTCGCTGTTTACTGTGATTTGAATTACCGCTATCACAGTAAGGGTAATTCCGTTCTATCCTGGAAGAAATTAATCCACAACCTCGGGTAACTGTGAGGGGATTAGATTTCTTAAGGACAGGCAGTGTATACTATTGGCTCGGAATTTTTCTACTCCATCTCTTTCTGATTTTTCAATTTATTTTTGAAAGTGCAGATTCTAATTGTTATATGTCTGCACTTTCGATAATGTCCAAAACAGAAATAGATGAATTAGAAAAATTCCGAGCCAACAGTATACACTGTCTGTCCTTAAGAAATCTAATCCCCTCACAGTTACCCAAGGTTTGTGGATTAATTTCTCCCAGGATAGAATGGAATTATCCTCACTGTGATAACGGTAATTCAAATCACAGTGAACAGCGAACTCAAATAATGGTAGCAAATCACACTGACTCAAAACTTACTTTGTTTTGAAAACACTTGCAAAAGTAATGAGAGAGAGAGTATGAATTTTTTTTTTTTTTTGGATGATTAAAATGAGGCAAAATGCCTCTCTATTTATAGCCACAAGATTTAGAGTGAAAAGGCATGAAGGTGTCTTTTGGTGAAATGGCTGTTCATGAAAGGCAGCCTTCAAGGTGGCTGTTCAATGAAAAGGTACCTTTTCATTGGTGAAGTAGTTGTTCATGAAAGGCAGCCTTCAAAGTGGCTGTTCAATGAAACACCCAGAAATAATACACGTTCCAGAGGCATCAGTTTGCCTTTTTTGAAATTTTGCATAAATAATCCAGTCTTTTTATTCCGTTACGAAAACGGCTCCATATCAAATATTAATATAAAATATTAATATTTATTTCATTTCCCATTCACACCACTTTACCTTCCTTCCAAACCCAACAATCCCCCACATGAATGGGGAATGGCTATATGAAGAAAACATGCAGAAAACTATGTGATTTGCAAGTAAGAATTAATTGCATCTGGATAAGTGGGTTTCCCTTTGAACTTTCCGTAGTGAACATATATCGGATATACTCGGTCAATCGGTAGATTTGATATCTTTGAACCGTCGAACTTTGGTGTATACCTAGACAACATATGTCACACAATTAATCCTTGACCATTTTTGGTTCTCATTGTTGTGTTCGTTTCAGCCATGAACATCGCCTGGTTCATGAGTGCGTAGAGAATTGGCCTTACAGAATTCTCCTTGAAGCGGCTTCCACTTCACACTCACATAGGTGATTTCTAAACGTGTAATCCCGTAGATCTACACTGTTTGACAGACCCCGTATCAAACTTAGATAATCATTAAAAAACGTCTTTAACGTTTTATCATTGGTACTAAACATTGTCTTATTAAGAGGATGGGTTAAGTTGTTTGACAATGTTGGAGCGGTCGTACACAACTTTGTTTGAGCTCCTTGAACCTAGATCTTGGGATCTCCAGTCTTCTAGGTAGAGTTACCGCCATGACGACTTGTCCTCGGCCATAGTCCCATTCCTCTTGATGATCTCTCAACATCATCTCTAGTTAAGCCTTAGTAAGTGGATCCGATACATTATCCTTTGACTTAACATAGTCAATTGTGATAATTCCTCTAGAGATAAGTTGTCTAATGGTTTTATGTCTTCGTCGTATATGACGATTTTTACCATTATACATAAGGCTCCCAGCCCTCGATATTGCCGATTGACTATCGCAATGTATACATATAGGTGTCAACGGCCTAGGCCAAAATGGAATGTCTTCCAAGAAGTTTCGGAGCCATTCAGCTTCTTCACCGACTTTATCCAAAGCTATGAACTCAGCCTCCATTGTAGAGCGAGCAAGCAAGGTTTGTTTGGATGATTTCCAAGTTACCGCTCCTCCACCTATTGTGAAAATATATCCACTTGTGGATTTTGATTCTTTTGAGCCGGTGATCCAATTTGCATCACAATATCCTTCTATAACAGCGGGATACTTATCATAGTGCAAAGCATAGTCTTGGGTGTACTCCAAATAACCCAAAACTCGTTTCATAGCCATCCAGTGATTTTGTCCAGGATTACTTGTGTATCGACTCAGTTTACTTATAGCACAAGCTATATCTGGTCGTGTACAATTCATGATGTACATTAGACTTCCCAACACTCTAGCGTAGTCTCGTTGAGACGTGCTTTGTCCTTTATTCTTTGTAAAGGCAAGATTAACATCAATTGGAGTCTTTGAAGTTTTGAAGTCTAAATACTTGAATTTTTCCAGGACATTTATGATGTAATGAGTTTGAGATAATGCCAAACCTTGAGGAGTTTTGTGAATTTTAATACCCAAGATTAAATCCGCAACTCCCAAGTCTTTCATATCAAACTTGCTAGTTAGCATACGCTTAGTAGCATTGATGTCAGCAATATCTTTACTCATTATTAACATGTCATCCACATATAGACAAACAATGACTATATGATTTGGAGTGTTCTTAATGTAAACACATTTATCACACTCATTAATTTGGAAGCCATTTGACAACATTGTACTGTCAAATTTTGCATGCCATTGTTTAGGTGCTTGTTTTAGTCCATAAAGAGACTTAACAAGTCGACATACCTTCTTTTCTTTCCCAGGAACCATGAACCCTTCAGGTTGTTCCATGTAGATTTCTTCCTCCAAATCTCCATTTAAGAAGGCTGTCTTTACATCCATTTGATGGATTTGAAGATCATACACGGCGGCCAAAGCTATTAGCATCCGTATGGATGTAATTCTGCTTACCGGAGAGTATGTATCAAAATAATCAAGGCCCTCTTTTTGTCTATAACAATCCTTAACAATATTAAGAAATCTAATTTGTATTTTGGTCTGCTAATCGATAATAGGCTGTTTGTGGAGACTAAAATCTGAAAAGATTTTCTACTCCAAATTTAATATTCCGTTTTTGAAGATTTAAATACTTCAACGGATTATTAGAATTATTGTGTGTTTAATCCGTTCAGAAGATTAAAAACTTCCGGATTATTAAAATATTTATATTATTATTTGCAGTTTGAAGATATAAAAACTTCACTGTACATTAAATCAGTTTGAAGATATAAAATCTTCACTGTACATTAAATCAGATAGTTTGAATCTGACCGTATTATTTTATTTTTACAGAATAATGACGAGCACAGAAAATAACAACGGTGTTTCTGGTACACCAAATGCTTCTATTGGTGCAAGCTCCAGCCGCCCTGCATCTGCACCGGCCCCTGCGCCAGCACCGGCTAAAAAGCCGGGAAAGTTTGGCGGGATTGACTTCAAAAGGTGGCAGCAAAAGATGTTCTTTTATCTGACCACGCTGAGTTGCAACGATTCATTAAGGAGGATGTTCCTGTCCCGGCAGATGATACTCCTGAAAATGAACGTTTCGTTGTTATTGAGGCATGGAAGCATTCTTATTTTCTATGTAAAAACTACATTCTGAATGGACTGGAGGACTACTTATACAATGTCTACAGTACTGCTGCAACTTCGAAGGAGCTCTGGCTTGCTCTTGAAAAGAAGTACAAAACTGAAGATGCTGGGATGAAGAAATTTGTAGCCGCCAAATTTCTGGACTTTAAGATGGTGGACAGTAAAACTGTCATAAGTCAAGTCCAAGAGTTGCAAGTGATCATTCATGATCTCATTGCTGAAGGTATGATCCAAATTAATGCTCATATTAGAAGTATTAATTATCCTATTAATAATAAATTTCTCATTGAAGGTTTGGTCATCAATGAGGCGTTTCAAGTGGCTGCGGTAATTGAAAAGTTACCACCTTTGTGGAGAGACTTTAAGAATTACTTGAAACACAAGCGCAAGGAGATGTCACTCGAAGATCTCATTGTTCGTTTGAGGATCGAGGAAGACAACAAGATTGCGGAGAAGAAGGTTGCTCGTGGAAGTTCAACAGTAATGGGAGCAAATATCGTTGAGACAAATGATGCACCAAAGAACAACAAGAGGAAGAAACCTTCTGGACCAAACAATCAGACGAAAAAGAAGAAATTCAAGGGCAATTGCCGCAACTGTGGCAAATATGGACACAAGGCTGTAGACTGTTGTGCCCCAAAGAATGCCAAAAATAATAAAGGTCAAGCAAACATGGTAGAAGATACTATTTCCCAAAAAGTGCAAGAGATAGATCTTTGTGCAATGATTTCTGAGTGTAACTTGGTAGGAAATCCGAAAGAATGGTGGATTGATTCTGGAGCCACCCGCCATGTTTGAGCAAATAAAGATGCGTTCACTAGCTATGCTCCCGCTGGACCTAATGAGACACTCTTCATGGGAAGTAATTCAAATCACTGTGAACAGCGAACTCAAATAATGGTAGCAAATCACACTGACTCAGAACTTACTTTGTTTTGAAAACAAATGCAAAAGTAATGAGAGAGAGAGAGAGAGAGAGAGAGTATGAAATTTTTGGATGAACAAAATGAGGCAAAATGTCTCTCTATTTATAGCCACAAGATTTGGAGTGAAAAGGCATGAAGGTGTCTTTTGGTGAAATGGCTGTTCATGAAAGGCAGCCTTCAAGGTGGCTGTTCAATGAAAAGATACCTTTTCATTGGTGAAGTAGCTGTTCATGAAAGGCAGCCTTCAAAGTGGCTGTTCAATGAAACACCCAGAAATGATACACGTTCCAGAGGCATCAGTTTGCCTTTTTGGAAATTTTGCATAAATAATCCAGTCTTTTTATTCCGTTACGAAAACGGCTCCATATCAAATATTAATATAAAATATTAATATTTATTTTATTTCCCATTCACACCACTTTACCTTCCTTCCAAACCCAACAATCCCCCACATGAATGGGGAATGGCTATATGAAGAAAACATGCAGAAAACTATGTGATTTGCAAGTAAGAATTAATTGCATCTGTATAAGTGGGTTTCCCTTTGAACTTTCCGTAGTGAACATATATCGGATATACTCGGTCAATCGGTAGATTTGATATCTTTGAACCGTAGAACTTTGGTGTATACCTAGACAACATATGTCACACAATTAATCCTTGACCATTTTTGGTTCTCATTGTTGTGTTCGTTTCAGCCATGAACATCGCCTGGTTCATGAGTGCGTAGAGAATTGGCCTTACAGAATTCTCCTTGAAGCGGCTTCCACTTCACACTCACATAGATGACTTCTAAACGTGTAATCCCATAGATCTACACTGTTTGACAAACCCCGTATCAAACTTAGATAATCATTAAAAAACGTCTTTAACGTTTTATCCTTGGTACTAAACATTGTCTTATTAAGAGGATGGGTTAAGTTGTTTGACAATGTTGGAGCGGTCGTACACAACTTTGTTTGAGCTCCTTGAACCTAGATCTTGGGATCTCCAGTCTTCTAGGTAGAGTTACCGCCATGACGACTTGTCCTCGGCCATAGTCCCATTCCTCTTGATGATCTCTCAACATCATCTCTAGTTAAACCTTTAGTAAGTGGATCCGATACATTATCTTTTGACTTAACATAGTCAATTGTGATAATTCCTCTATAGATAAGTTGTCTAATGGTTTTATGTCTTCGTCGTATATGACGATTTTTACCATTATACATAAGGCTCCCAGCCCTCGATATTGCCGATTGACTATCGCAATGTATACATATAGGTGTCAACGGCCTAGGCCAAAATGGAATGTCTTCCAAGAAGTTTCGGAGCCATTCAGCTTCTTCACCGACTTTATCCAAAGCTATGAACTCAGCCTCCATTGTAGAGCGAGCAAGCAAGGTTTGTTTGGATGATTTCCAAGTTACCGCTCCTCCACCTATTGTGAAAATATATCCACTTGTGGATTTTGATTCTTTTGAGCCGGTGATCCAATTTGCATCACAATATCCTTCTATAACAGCGGGATACTTATCATAGTGCAAAGCATAGTCTTGGGTGTACTCCAAATAACCCAAAACTCGTTTCATAGCCATCCAGTGATTTTGTCCAGGATTACTTGTGTATCGACTCAGTTTACTTATAGCACAAGCTATATCTGGTCGTGTACAATTCATGATGTACATTAGACTTCCCAACACTCTAGCGTAGTCTCGTTGAGACGTGCTTTGTCCTTTATTCTTTGTAAAGGCAAGATTAACATCAATTGGAGTCTTTGAAGTTTTGAAGTCTAAATACTTGAATTTTTCCAGGACATTTATGATGTAATGAGTTTGAGATAATGCCAAACCTTGAGGAGTTTTGTGAATTTTAATACCCAAGATTAAATCCGCAACTCCCAAGTCTTTCATATCAAACTTGCTAGTTAGCATACGCTTAGTAGCATTGATGTCAGCAATATCTTTACTCATTATTAACATGTCATCCACATATAGACAAACAATGACTATATGATTTGGAGTGTTATTAATGTAAACACATTTATCACACTCATTAATTTGGAAGTCATTTGACAACATTGTACTGTCAAATTTTGCATGCCATTGTTTAGGTGCTTGTTTTAGTCCATAAAGAGACTTAACAAGTCGACATACCTTCTTTTCTTTCCCAGGAACCACGAACCCTTCAGGTTGTTCCATGTAGATTTCTTCCTCCAAATCTCCATTTAAGAAGGCTGTCTTTACATCCATTTGATGGATTTGAAGATCATACACGGCGGCCAAAGCTATTAGCATCCGTATGGATGTAATTCTGCTTACCGGAGAGTATGTATCAAAATAATCAAAGCCCTCTTTTTGTCTATAACCTTTAACGACCAGTCTAGCCTTGTATTTGTCAATAGTACCATCAGCTTTTATTTTCCTTTTGAAAATCCATTTGTAACCTAAAGGTTTGTTCCCAGGAGGAAGATCAACCAACTCCCATGTGTGGTTGCTTAAAATGGATTCAATCTTACTATTGACTGCCTCTTTCCAATATGGAGACTCTGAAGAAGCCATTGCTTCTTTATAAGTTTGAGGTTCATTTTCCAATAGGAAAGTCATAAAATCTGGTCCAAAAGAAGTAGACGTCCTTTGACGTTTACTACGTCTTGGATTATCATTATTTGGCATACTTCCTTTTGTACCTTCTCTTGGTCGTTTTGTGCTGACACTTGACGATTCATATTCACTTTTATACGGATATATATTTTCAAAGAATTCAACATTATCTGATTC
Organism: Petunia x hybrida; assembly: GCA_037355625.1. NCBI lineage: Eukaryota > Viridiplantae > Streptophyta > Magnoliopsida > Solanales > Solanaceae > Petunia > Petunia x hybrida. Next base: position 9,209,013 of record JBBBVM010000003.1, on the reverse strand, counting down.
CATAACCGTATTAATATGAATGTCAGGATTTTCTGATTTATAAACCAGAAAACGATATGCCTTACTATTCTTGGCATATCCTATGAAAACACAATCAACGGTTTTTGGTCCTATCTTTTCCCTTTTAGGTTTAGGAACTTGTACCTTTGCCAAACACCCCCACACTTTGAGGTAATTCAAGCTTGGCTTTCTTCCCTTCCACTTTTCATATGGAATGGATTGTGTTTTGCTGTGGGGTACACGATTAAGTATTCGACAAGCTGTAAGAATAGCTTCCCCCCATAAGTTTTGGGGTAAACCCGAACTTATCAACAAGGCATTCATCATCTCCTTTAAAGTTTTATTTTTCCTTTCCGCAATCCCATTAGATTGTGGCGTGTAAGGGGCAGTAGTTTGGTGAATAATGCCATATTCCAAACATATTTGTTCAAAAGGAGATTCATATTCACCGCCCCTATCACTTCTTATCATTTTTATTCTTTTGTTAAGTTGTGTTTCAACTTCATTTTTGTATTGCTTGAATGCATCTATAGCCTCGTCTTTACTACTAAGTAAATAAACGTAGCAGTAACGAGTGCTATCGTCAATAAAAGTTATGAAATACTTCTTTCCACCGCGAGATGGTATTGACTTCATATCACAAATATCCGTATGAATTAAGTCTAAAGGTTCGGAATTCCTTTCAAGTGATTTGTAAGGATGTTTCGCAAATTTAGACTCAACACATATTTGACATTTTGATTTATCACATTCAAATTTAGGCAATACTTCCATATTTATCATTTTCCGCAAGGTTTTATAATTAACATGTCCCAAACGTGCATGCCATAATTCATTTGACTCAAGTAAGTAAGAAGAAGCTTGAACTTTATTATTGATAGAAACAGTCATGACATTCAGCTTGAAAAGGCCCTCACATAGGTAACCTTTTCCTACAAAACTATCATTCTTAGTTAATACAACCTTGTCAGCAACAAAAACACACTTAAACCCGTTCTTGACGAGAAGTGAAGCTGACACTAAGTTCTTACGTATTTCTGGAACGTGAAGAACATTGTTGAGAGTCACAACCTTGCCCGAGGTCATTTTTAGGCCTATCTTGCCATAACCTTCAATCTTTGCTGTTGCAGAATTTCCCATGAAGAGTGTCTCATTAGGTCCAGCGGGAGCATAGCTAGTGAACGCATCTTTATTTGCACAAACATGGCAGGTGGCTCCAGAATCAATCCACCATTCTTTCGGATTTCCTACCAAGTTACACTCAGAAATCATTGCACAAAGATCTATCTCTTGCACTCCTTGGGAAATAGTATCTTCTACCATGTTTGCTTGACCTTTATTATTTTTGGCATTCTTTGGGGCACAACAGTCTACAGCCTTTTGTCCATATTTGCCACAGTTGCGGCAATTGCCCTTGAATTTCTTCTTTTTCGGCTGATTGTTTGGTCCAGAAGGTTTCTTCCTCTTGTTGTTCTTTGGTGCATCATTTGTCTCAACGATATTTGCTCCCATTACTGTTGAACTTCCACGAGCAACCTTCTTCTCCGCAATCTTGTTGTCTTCCTCGATCCTCAAACGAACAATGAGATCTTCGAGTGACATCTCCTTGCGCTTGTGTTTCAAGTAATTCTTAAAGTCTCTCCACAAAGGTGGTAACTTTTCAATTACCGCAGCCACTTGAAACGCCTCATTGATGACCAAACCTTCAATGAGAAATTTATTATTAATAGGATAATTAATACTTCTAATATGAGCATTAATTTGGATCATACCTTCAGCAATGAGATCATGAATGATCACTTGCAACTCTTGGACTTGACTTATGACAGTTTTACTGTCCACCATCTTAAAGTCCAGAAATTTGGCGGCTACAAATTTCTTCATCCCAGCATCTTCAGTTTTGTACTTCTTTTCAAGAGCAAGCCAGAGCTCCTTCGAAGTTGCAGCAGTACTGTAGACATTGTATAAGTCGTCCTCCAGTCCATTCGGAATGTAGTTTTTACATAGAAAATCAGAATGCTTCCATGCCTCAATAACAACGAAACGTTCATTTTCAGGAGTATCGTCTGCCGGGACAGGAACATCCTCCTTAATGAATCGTTGCAAACTCAGCGTGGTCAGATAAAAGAACATCTTTTGCTGCCACCTTTTGAAAAAAGTGGACTATTTATGCAAATATTCCAAAGGTGGGCTGCTGTGACGTTATTCCAAATGAAAGGGTGCTTTCATTGAACAGCCACTTTGAAGGCTGCCTTTCATGAACAGCTACTTCACCAATGAAAAGGTACCTTTTCATTGAACAGCCACCTTGAAGGCTGCCTTTCATGAACAGCCATTTCACCAAAAGACACCTTCATGCCTTTTCACTCTAAATCTTGTGGTTATAAATAGAGAGGTATTTTGCCTCATTTTAATCATCCAAAAATTTCATACTCTCTCTCTCTCATTACTTTTGCATTTGTTTTCAAAACAAAGTAAGTTCTGAGTCAGTGTGATTTGCTACCATTATTTGAGTTCGCTGTTCACTGTGATTTGAATTACCGCTATCACAGTGAGGATAATTCCATTCTATCCTGGGAGAAATTAATCCACAAATCTTGGGTAACTGTGAGGGGATTAGATTTCTTAAGGACAGGCAGTGTAGATTGTTGGCTTGGAATTTTCTACTTCATCTATTTCTGTTTTGGTCATTATCGAAAGTGCAGACATATAACAATCTTAAGAAATCTAATTTGTATTTTGGTCTGCTAATCGATAATAGGCTGTTTGTGGAGACTAAAATCTGAAAAGATTTTCTACTCCAAAATGTTGTGGAGACTAAAATCTGAAAAGATTTTCTACTCTAAATTTAATATTCCGTTTTTGAAGATTTAAATACTTCAACGGGTTATTAAAATCATTGTGTGTTTAATCCGTTCAGAAGATTAAAAACTTCCGGATTATTAAAATATTTATATTATTATTTGCAGTTTGAAGATATAAAAAATTCACTGTATAATAAATCGGTTTGAAGATTAAACTCTTCACCATGGTATTAAAAGTCGGTTTGAAGATTAAACTCTTCACTGTACTTTTAATTTTTGTTTGAAGATTAAGACTTCACCATTGTAAATGCATAGGCTTGAAGATTAAAAACTTTGCCGTTGTGTTAAATGGATTTGAAGATTAAAAACTTCACCGTTGTGTTAAACCGGCTTGAATATTAAATACTTCAACGTTTTATTAAATTGATGTGCTTAAATTTTAAATGGAATTTTAATAGTTGCTTGCTGCAAAGAGAAACAAAGACGACATAGTCTTGAATGGTATCTGGATATTGCCTTTTTGGAATTCCATTATAAGTTGGTAATTGGAAATGGCAAAGTATACAGATATGTAGCTGCAGTAACACGTATGGAAAAGAAGCAACTCTAAAAAATGCTACTAAACCAATTTACATGTTGATATTGGTTCAGTTGGAGCTCTGGATGTGAAGGAACAGAAAGATTGGCTAAAAGGGTGCCAATTCTTGTCCCTATTCCACGTGGTGGGTACATGAACCACCATAGCTCTAAGTCATGTTAATTTTCCTTGTGTTAAAATGTGAGTTTGGATTCCATGAACATGGCCCATTAAATATTTGAAATGTGGGGGTGTTTAATTTTTGCATGATAAAAGCCAAAGTGAGATTTAGAGTCGATATCAAGAATTGAGATACATAATTAATGGAAACTTTGTACTCTTCAACTTCCACAAAATCCTTGGTAGTCACTGAATGTACAATGTGTTCATCTTAATGATGACTAATCGTGAAACTTCTGATATTATGGTTGGTCTTGTGCCTTTTGAAAAAGGTTGTGCATTTTCATGAAATGGGGTCACTTAAAAGGTCGTGACTTTCCATGAAAAGATGTGTCGGTTAAAAGATAAGGTTTTGTATAGACATGACCATTCACGAATGGATGTATTAACTCATTCGATTTAAGCGATGAACCAACCAATGAAAATTATAATCCATATCGAGTTGGATTTGTATAATGAATGAAGGTGCTATAATTTGTGTATCAAATAAATAGCAACAGGAAAATGGTTGAGTAATATATTAAATGTTAAAAGGTTGTGGCCACAACTGATGCAACTATTTCAAGCTATTGATAGTGATGCTAGATTAAACAGTGGAAAAACTGAAGGGCTCCAAAATTTTGGAAGATATTTAATTTTGGCTCTAGCCGTTGACAGCGGTTTGCATACATTGCAATAGTCAAGCGTCAATAGGAAGGGTTGGGAGCAATATGTATAACGGGAAATCGTTACATACAACGAAGACATAAAACCGTTTGACAACTACTCTCTAGGGGATTATCAATATTGACATTGTAAGGTCAAGTGATAATGTGTCGGATCCGCTAACAAAAGGCTAACTAGAGAGGTAGTAGAGGTCATCGAAGAGAATGGGACTATGGCCGAGGACAAGTCGTCATGGCGGTAACTCTACCTAGAAGACTGGAGATCCCAAGATCTAGGTTCAAGGAGCTCAAACAAAGTTATGTACGACCGCTCCAACATTGTCAAACAACTCAACCCGCTCTCGTAGTAAGACAATGTTCAGTACCAAGGATAAAATGTTAAAGACATTTTTTAATGATTATCTAAGTTTGATACGGGAATTGTCAAACAGTGTAGATCACGGGATTACACGTTTAAAAATCACCTATGTGAGTGTGAAGTGGAAGCCGCTTCAAGGAGAATTCTGTAAGGCCAATTCTCTACGCACTCATGAACCAGGCGATGTTCATGGCTGAAACGAACACAACAATGAGAACCAAAAATGGTCAAGGATTAATTGTGTGACATATGTTGTCTAGGTATACACCAAAGTTCGACGGTTCAAAGATATCAAATCTACCGATTGACCGAGTATATCCGATATATGTTCACTACGGAAAGTTCAAAGGGAAACCCACTTATCCAGATGCAATTAATTCTTACTTGCAAATCACATAGTTTTCTGCATGTTTTCTTCATATAGCCATTCCCCATTCATGTGGGGGATTGTTGGGTTTGGAAGGAAGGTAAAGTGGTGTGAATGGGAAATGAAATAAATATTAATATTTTATAATAATATTTGATATGGAGCCGTTTTCGTAACGAAATAAAAGACTAGATTATTTATGCAAAATTTCCAAAAAGGCAAACTGATGCCTCTGGAACGTGTATCATTTCTGGGTGTTTCATTGAATAGCCTCTTTGAAGGCTGCCTTTCATGAACAGCTACTTCACCAATGAAAAGGTATCTTTTCATTGAACAGCCACCTTGAAGGCTGCCTTTCATGAACAGCCATTTCACCAAAAGACACCTTCATGCCTTTTCACTCAAAATCTTGTGGCTATAAATAGAGAGGCATTTTGCCTCATTTTGATCATCCAAAAATTTCAAGGAAGGTGTCTTTTGGTGAAATGGCTGTTCATGAAAGGCAGCCTTCAAGGTGGCTGTTCAATGAAAAGATACCTTTTCATTGGTGAAGTAGCTGTTCATGAAAGGCAGCCTTCAAAGTGGCTGTTCAATGAAACACCCAGAAATGATACACGTTCTAGAGGCATCAGTTTGCCTTTTTGGAAATTTTGCATAAATAATCCAGTCTTTTTATTCCGTTACGAAAACGGCTCCATACCAAATATTATTATAAAATATTAATATTTATTTCATTTCCCATTCACACCACTTTACCTTCCTTCCAAACCCAACAATCCCCCACATGAATGGGGAATGGCTATATGAAGAAAACATGTAGAAAACTATGTGATTTGCAAGTAAGAATTAATTGCATCTGGATAAGTGGGTTTCCCTTTGAACTTTCCGTAGTGAACATATATCGGATATACTCGGTCAATCGGTAGATTTGATATCTTTGAACCGTCGAACTTTGGTGTATACCTAGACAACATATGTCACACAATTAATCCTTGACCATTTTTGGTTCTCATTGTTGTGTTCGTTTCAGCCATGAACATCGCCTGGTTCATGAGTGCGTAGAGAATTGGCCTTACAGAATTCTCCTTGAAGCGGCTTCCACTTCACACTCACATAGGTGATTTTTAAACGTGTAATCCCGTAGATCTACACTGTTTGACAATTCCCGTATCAAACTTAGATAATCATTAAAAAATGTCTTTAACATTTTATCCTTGGTACTGAACATTGTCTTACTACGAGAACGGGTTGAGTTGTTTGACAATGTTGGAGCGGTCGTACATAACTTTGTTTGAGCTCCTTGAACCTAGATCTTGGGATCTCCAGTCTTCTAGGTAGAGTTACCGCCATGACGACTTGTCCTCGGCCATAGTCCCATTCTCTTCGATGACCTCTACTACCTCTCTAGTTAGCCTTTTGTTAGCGGATCCGACACATTATCACTTGACCTTACAATGTCAATATTGATAATCCCCTAGAGAGTAGTTGTCGAACGGTTTTATGTCTTCGTTGTATGTAACGATTTCCCGTTATACATATTGCTCCCAACCCTTCCTATTGACGCTTGACTATTGCAATGTATGCAAACCGCTGTCAACGGCTAGAGCCAAAATTAAATATCTTCCAAAATTTTGGAGCCCTTCAGTTTTTCCACTGTTTAATCTAGCATCACTATCAATAGCTTGAAATAGTTGCATCAGTTGTGGCCACAACCTTTTAACATTTAATATATTACTCAACCATTTTCCTGTTGCTATTTATTTGATACTCAAATTATAGCACCTTCATTCATTATACAAATCCAACTTGATATAAATTTTATCATTAATATTAAGCACCTCTTTGTTGAAAAGGTATCACACCTTTTCATTACACCCATTCTTGGTCTATAAATAGTGAGACTCTTCCTCATTTTATTATACACAACAAAACAATTCTCCTCTCTTCTAGAGTCGTGTGATTTGCTACCGTATTTGCGTTCGCTGTTTACTGTGATTTGAATTACCGCTATCACAGTAAGGGTAATTCCGTTCTATCCTGGGAGAAATTAATCCACAACCTTGGGTAACTGTGAGGGGATTAGATTTCTTAAGGACAGGCAGTGCTGTTGGCTCGGAATTTTTCTACTCCATCTATATAGACATTAAGTCTATTATTGGCTTTTATTATGTATAGCCACACGCCCCCACATTTCATAATATTTCGTGTGACTATTCTATTTTGTTGCCGAGATAGAGTATGAAAGCGTCATAATACGTTTCTCATAAGATATAATATCAATTTATAGATATTAGTGAAACCAAAATAATATCCAAATCAAAATATTATTTTCTTAATATCTCAAGGCAACAAAAGGATAACAAAGGAACCTTGGGTGCTTTAGAATTAGCAACTGATGCCTGATCAAATAGACTAGCCGACATCCTCCACAACGTGGTTAATCGGCATCACAAGACCATGTAATCACAACATGGTTTCTGCCCGTTCACTTTACAACTTTCAAAGACTAATCCATTGTGATGTTGTTTGTATCATTCTGTATGAAACCAAATATAGGATACACATTTTTTTTTTCCATTTGTTTTTTCAAAAAAAAAAAATATCATATCTCCAAATGATCATAACAAATTCAGTCGATGAAACTGTTAGAAACTCACAAAGTTAATTGCAACAGACAATTTCAGTTTGAAAATCTCATTGGATTCACAACCTCTGTCCACTCACTTTACAAGCACTGATTTCATTTAAGTTTCCTTTCTTTGAACCATTGTGCAGTGAAATCGAATGGGAGTCTTCGATCAACACGTCAATGATAAAAAACCGTTTAAACCTATTGGCTTCATCAAATGAACATTTCTGGAAGCACAATATTTCAATATAATTTAACGGCTTGCATGCTTTCCTCTTTGCCAATTTATCTCTTTGTTTCTTACTTTCTCTTTGCAAGAGACAGCGATCAAACTTTCACTCCAATTTTTTCCTCTTTATTGGAATATGACACAACCATATATATTCACTAATGGCGAAGTTTTTAATCTTCTAAGCCGATTCAATATAAAGGCGAAGTTTTTAATCTTCAAAGTCAATCCAATACAACGGCGAAGTTTTTATAATCTTCAAAGCCGATTCATTACAACGGTGAAGTTTTTAATCTTCAAACCGAATTTAAAAGTACAGTGAAGAGTTTAATCTTCAAACTGACTTTTAATACCACGATGAAGAGTTAATCTTCAAACCAACTAGAAAATAGGAGTAAAAAATCACGAAGATTTTAGTAGAAAACCACAAAAGTTTTACTCTCCATTTTTTTTTTTTTGACATTCTTTTCTTGACGGAATCAAGTAATCTGCAAGTTCACTTTGGTCAAAGTTAGCCAGAGACGTTTCACATAAATTAAATAAGTGAGGATACGAGGAAAATCATGGCATAGATATAACCATTTGACCATCACGGTATATAAAATTTGCCAACTTATCATGACTTCCTTTTTCCTTTCCGTTGCCAAGAGTACCGGACATATCTCCATGCCTATGATATTCCTTCTCTGCAATTTCGGTGGCCAGCACTATGGGGTGTATGTCTCCACTATATTTAGTTCATGATTAGAACTATCACAAAGAATCCCTTTGTTTTACTCACGCAGAGATCAACCCAGAAACACTTCACATGCGTAATTCAGACATAAAGTGAAGCGGTGCACAAACATTTATGTCATTCTACTTTCCCGCCACACTTATTGTGAACAAACAGATTTGGTCCATTCTCGGATTGTTGTTTCCTGCAGTACGTAAGTATGGATCGAAATTTCTATTTTCAACTAAACTTCAACTCCTCTACATCAGCCATCAAAACACAGAATAAAATAAGATTGTTAGATTTCTTAAGATTGTTAGAATCTGCACTTTCAAAAATAAATTGAAAAATCAGAAAGAGATGGAGTAGAAAAATTCCGAGCCAACAGTATACACTGCCTGTTCTTAAGAAATCTAATCCCCTCACAGTTACCCAAGGTTGTGGATTAATTTCTCCCAGGATAGAACGGAATTACCCTTACTGTGATAGCGGTAATTCAAATCACAGTAAACAGCGAACGCAAATACGGTAGCAAATCACACGACTCTAGAAGAGAGGAGAATTGTTTTGTTGTGTATAATAAAATGAGGAAGAGTCACTATTTATAGACCAAGAATGGGTGTAATGAAAAGGTGTGATACCTTTTCAACAAAGAGGTGCTTATGGTGCCTTTTCCCATTCACAACTATTCAAAAAAAATCCCCAACAAATTCTACGAGTGAACTCTGGAAAAAATAACGTGTAAGCAAACCTCTACCTTGAGTTAGTGAGGTGAGAGACAAAGGCATATAATTTGAAAAGGGGTTTGAAAGGAGAACGATAAATGTATGCTTAAAATGCAAGAATGAAAAAATACATGACATCAAAATATTATAGTCAATCTAAATAAGTGAAATAACAGTACTAGTAGAAATAAAAAAGATAAGTAACTTTATAAACCTAATTTAAAAAATATGAAAGTCATGTTTCTTGAGTAACCTATTTATTAACTACTCGATCATTTATATAGACGGAGAGAGTAATCTAATACTTGGGTCCAGTATGTACTGCTAGCAGTTTAGCACGTTTATAGATTTAAGTTCTCTTAATATAATAATACTGATATTAGGTTATATATTTTGTTTTAACAAAATCCACTAATGACATTTACTTTTTGTATTTTTTAAGTCGATTGAAATTGATACTCCATATGATATGCATGTAGAAAACTTAAATGAAGTGACATGGATGGTAATTGGTGAGATTTCAAATAGTAAATTCCAACTTGCTTGAGTTTGAGTTGTGATTATTTTATTAAAGAGTTTAACTAATATCCACCGGTGATGTAATTTTTTTCAATATTGTCATTTAATTAAAAGTCTATTAAGTAAATTTTCAAGCATTCTTATTTATTATGATATTCAAGTCTAATACTCTTTTTTGCATAGCTAATCTAGCTTATGAAAAATGGTTGAGTCGTGATAGAAAAATTAACCTTTTTTGGATCACAATGAAAACAACAGAGTAGCATATACTCAGTATTTCTCAGGTAATAAAAGAAGGACATAGACTTGACTTGGCCAAAGTATTGACATAATTAAATTTTAAACATTAAAATAAATAAGAATACTTGAAAAATTTACTTGAATAAGCTTTAATTACCTGACGATATAAATAAAATTCACCATCGATGAATATCACTTACACTTTGTTTGGATCATTGTTGCACATTGTATTGTATTGTATTGTTATTATAATTACAACGTTTGTTTTGGTTGTTACTTTAATTTCGTTGTATTGTATTGTTAAGTTCCGCTGTTACCTAACAATGAAAAGACCCACTTTTTGTTACAACTGATTTGGTGATTTTGCATTGTTACGCTTTTACACTTTCCCATCATGTCCTTAATTATAACCTTATAATCCTATTTTACCCTCTACCCTATTTTCTTATTTAAATACACCCAAGTAGTTATTTTGACCTCATCTCCCCTCTTCTCAAAATACAGTACGTTTCCTGCCTCTCTTATTACTTTGTACGTTGCCTGCCTCTCTTATACTTTATATGTTCTTTTTTTTTTTGATACAAAATATATGATGACACTTTTGTTATTTGTTCTCTTGTATCCATGAAGTTCATCATCAAAAGAACTAATATTTATTTATTTTATTTGCTCAGATTTCTACTCTTGTTTACAACTAGAGGTAGGTACTAAATTTTTTTCTTTCTTGTTTATCTAATAATTTTTTAGTTCTGACTCAATCAAAATTACATAATAATATGGATGGATCAATGTTGAGAGGTGGGATGGATCAATTGGCCAGTGCTATTAATCGCCTTTCAACTATGCCACACATTCCAGAGAGCGAGATATGCAAATGGTAAATGAGATGGGTTTGGAACCGATAATGGTCCCAAAAGCTTATATCTTTCTTTGTCAACATGCAGACTTGTGCCGCACGGTGATTGGATGTCCAGTTGAAGAACGCAAACTTCTTTTATTGACCATGATGTCCGCGGACAATTAAATTAGTCTAGTATTATTATATTATAACTATATTTGGATAATATGATTGCTTGCATGTTGTTATGGAATATTATTTTTTTATCTAAATTATTAATAGTGTGAACTTATTGATATGTTTATTATTATTAACTTATTTTTTTTATTATTTTCATTATAATTTGCATGAACATATTTATAAGGTATAGTTGGTGATAAACTAGTAAATATAAACTATCTCAAATTATATTAAAGAAAATTTGTTACTTAATCTAATATTTAAAACAACTAAGGGTATATTAGTAAACTTATTAGTTACAGTACAATACAATACAATCAAAACAATAACAATGTTACTAAATAACGGAAAACAATACAATCAATTCAAACGTTGTTTTTATAATACAGTACGATACAATACAATACAATACAAAACAATACATTATGAAACAATAGGTAACAATGATCCAAACAGAGTGTTAAACTCATAATTAAATTTGGTATATGTACTTGGCTTGCAGTGAAAAAAGAGGAAAAAAGTTTATATCCATTATAAATGTTGTTTTAGTTATAACTGCAAAGAGGGAAAAAGTTTATATCCATTATAAATGTTGTTTTAGTTATAATCTCTCTCTTTTTTTTTAAAAATACTTTTCTTCCTTTATTTCTCTGTTGGTCGGAGAGGCAAAGGGCAAAGGAACATATTATTTCTTTGTTCAATATGTTTTTTTTTGTTTCCCACCCGGTGTCCAGTACTCTCATTGGAGCCCCGACTAATCCGGATTCGCACCGCGTAGGGCCCCATTCGGGGGGAAGCACTCCCTACCAAGGATTTTCCATACCCAGTGTTCGAACCCGAAACCTCTGATTAAGGAAGGAGTAGTCCCATCCACTACACCACATCACTTGGTGGTTTCATTGTTCAATATCAAGTGTCAATTAATTGCAATTCAAGTTAAAGTAACTGAAAAGCAACGAAGGACCCCTTCATTACACTAACTGACTGATATTAACTTTAAAGTCAGTGATGTATGGTGACATAATTGCTGAGATTTGACTTAAATCTTGTTTGATCTACCCTACGAGCTTATGGACAAAATTCAGTCTATTGATATGTCAAATTCTTCTCTTAACAAAAATACTCCAATTTGGTGTCTTAAGAATTTTTTTACTACAAACTCCACCTACCAGATAATCCACCCCAGTTCAAAGTGAAAAAGATTTTAACTGGATTAAGAAGTTAAATAGCCCCAACAAAATTAACTTCTTCCTCTAGCAAACCTACTATAATCGTATTCCTATTAGAGCTTACCTGAGTGGTTTTGGTCTTAATGTTGACGCTCTCTGTCATTCCTCCAATGAATTGCTCACATCTTACTTAATTGTAACATTGTCCAACAATTCTGGGCAGCCATAGATATTTTCCCCCAAATACTGTATTCCAACTCAACTAACTGGCTTCTCAATCTTAAAGATCAACATATTCTGACTACAAACACTAATATTAATTGGTCTCATGGTATTTTTTTCTTTCCTTTTGCCCTATGGCATATTTGGCTTAACAGAAATAACAACATCCATAATAACTTGAGGGGTCGTCTGTCTTTTAATCTTATTTTGATGAGAGCCCTAAAATTTCAACATTGTACAGGTAAGATGGTCAGCTCTTGAAACTCTCTTTCCATACATATTAAGTGGTATCCTCCGCCTCCTGGTACATTCTAGCTCAATATATATGGGGCCTATATTTTCACTAACAATATTGGTAGTGTTGCAGGAGTATTCAGAATCTCTACAGGTGACTTCGTATTATATTATGTGCAAAAAGTTCTTAGATTTAGCCACACTCATATGGAGCTCCACGCACTCAAGTTGGGCCTCCAGTTGGCAGTCGAAAAGCATATCCGGCCATTGGAGATTGAATCTGACTCTACTAAAGTCATCTCCATATTACAAAATGATCATATAACTTACTATAATATTATTTCTAACTGCAGGTATTTCATGAGGATATTGGGGAATCCAATAGTCAGGCATAGCTTCAGGGAAGGCAACAATCTGGCACATCTTTTGGCACAACATGGTGTTGATATTGGTGCTATTTATATTATAATACCGTCCAAATCCAAGTTTGTCAAACATGATAGATTTGTTTTGGCAAGAAGTTTGCCAAGTTTGGCAGCAAAGTTTGAATTTGTTGGTATATGGTGATGTAAGCCATGACATCACAAAGAAAATCTTACAACTATAAATAGTCACCCCTCGTTCAGTTGTAAGGCATCCCATTCACAGAGTATTTAATAAAAATATATTGTAAGAGAGAAAATACAGTGTAAGAAAATACTTTGTTAGAAAAAATTAGAGAGTGTGAGCGTTTTTGTAATGAGGCAAAAAATCAAAAGAGTATTATTTCTTTTGAGTGTATTAGCCTCGAGGACTTTGTGATACTTGAGTGCACAGTACAAATCCTTACTATAGTGAAAACAGTTGCTCCTCTCGGGCCGTGGTCTTTCCCTTATTTAGAAGGGGTTTTCTACATAAAAATTCTTGGTGTCCTTGTTACTCCTTTTGTTATTATTGATTATCTTGTATGTGTGTTCTTCATATGATACATACATATACCGTGAATATTATTTCTATGTGGGGAATTAATTTTCCCAACAAGTGGTACCAGAGCACAAGTTCTGCTCATTCACAGAGATATTTTTTTACGACCGATTGTACTATACTGTGTGAGAAATGACTGGAGTAAAGTACGAGGTATCACATTTCAACGGTGATGACAGTTTCTCTATCTAGCAGAGAATGGTGAAAGATCTACTCATCCAACAAGGGTTACAAAAAGCACTAGAGGGAAATGATACGAAGTCCATAAAGCGTGAGGATTGGGCGGACTTGGATGAAAAGACAATGAGTGCAATCAGATTGCACTTGTCCGACGAAGTAATCAACAACGTGGGTGATGAAGAGAGTGCACGTGGTATTTGGAAAAGACTAGAAAGTCTATATATGTCCAAATCCTTGATGGATCCGTTTTATGTGAGGAAACCACTGTATACCATTAAAATGAGAAGGTACAAATTTCTTAACTAATTAAATGTGTTTAATGGATTTATCACGCAACTAGCTTGATGCAAACCAAACCACGCGGAAGCAAGATAAAGAAACGGAAGTGATAAAGTAAACACAACAATGAGAAAATAGGGACGAGGAAGGAGAGAAATAGAAGAAAGAAAAGGATATTCGATTCAAACACGATTGAATATCCGGGAGAGAGAAAGAAACTTGAACCTATCGAGGATCCATACTAGGATGACATCCACTCAGTTCCGAGGTAAAAGGGATACACGAAGCCTCAGGCTTCAACAAGAAGGGCTCGGCCTCTTCTAAGTTCTTCTATTCTCAAATAAATATCAACTAACTAAAGACTAAGCTTAGGATTAGACTATTTATAGTAGCTATGTATTTACAATGATAAATGGTCTAAAATGCCTTTTATGCTAATTCTAGAACGCTGCCTGACGGTTCTTCATCGCGATCGCGCCTTGCTCCTCGCGATTGCGCAGGGCGGATTTTTCCTTCATCGCGATCGCGTGTATTCTCTCGCGATCGCACATGGTATTGTTTTCCCAGAATTCCAGCAAGCTTGCTTTTTGATCTTTTGGCCTTCTTTGACTTGAATTTTGGTTTCCAAGCTCTCTTTGAAGCGTTCTAAGTCCCGCATGTTGAGCGTAAACTCCCCACGGATTTGGATACCAATCCGGATTGCATCATCCTCCCCTTCTTAAAAGGATTTCGTCTTCAAAATCAAGCCAACAAGACCTGCAAGCAAGGCAAAGACAAACGAACTTCCTACCCCAAGAGTAGGTTATTGCCCAAACGTGTGGAAACCACGCTCTTATGGTAGATCCAAGCATCGATATCAATCAAAAAGCTTATGTCCACAAAGGAAACAAAAACTTCTTGGCTCAACAAGAAAGTGCATTCAACACTACAATAAGCAAAGAGATCAAAAGCGCATAAAACATGTAAAATGTAGCAATCAAATTCCTTATGATCCCTACGCTCATGACCAACATACCAAGCCTTCATTGCATTTTTATCACAAGGTGACATCATGGCTTTGGCATGCTTAACACTCAAGGTGTGATCAACATAGGGTAGGGAACAATCAAAATAGTTCAAGCAACAACTAGCATCAAAGACTCCACTCCCCTTCTTAAGAGCACTCTTATTCACACCATGAGATAGCTTCTCACCTCCAAGACAATCCTCCTCACTAGACAAGATCCCAAGGGAGGTCTCAAACTATGGATTATCTATAGAGTTAAGCTCCCCAAACCATGGAGGTTCAAGCTCACACTCTCCTCTAGTTGAATGCGCATCACCACCTCTTTCAAAATCCCCTTCAAACATAGGGTTAGTGAAGACAAGTTCACCACCCATCAAAGGTGAGGCATCCAAACTAGAATCATCATACACACTTGAGAAGTCATCGAATACAATTCGATCCATCTCATCTACTAGGGACTTCTCAAGGTCACCATCATCCTCACTACAACACATAGATCCACCATAGGCAATATACAGGTCATCTTCCCCTTTATCAAAGATTGGTGGTGTGTCATAACAAGGGTCACAAGCAAGGTCAACTACAACATCTTCACTAAAGAGAGGTTCAATGAAAACGGAGCTCACATCATGATGTGGCTTATCAACCCTCTCAACTAGTGGTTCACATGCACACACAAGTTGACCAATCGACTCTACACTAGTTGCAAACACATTGTAAGCATACAAATCATCAACTAGCATGGAGTTTTCACAAGCAATATCGCAAGACAATGGAGTATCATGCTCATGGGAAGAAGGACTAACACATACCTTTGAGTGGCCATCTTGCTCACTCAATTCACTTGAAGTGTCATGGGTAGTTCCTCCAACTTGAAGCTCACATTCTAGATCTTCTTCACCTTGCCCTTCCACATTGGAACATGATTGAGGCTCCATTGGTTTGCCTCCAAGAGTACCTACACAAGAACTCACACAAGTAGAAGAAAAAGATAAAGAGTTAAGGTTAGAATAAGGGATGTCCTCACTCTCAATGATTCTTTATCCCTCTTTCTTTTCCCTCATTTTCTTTTCAATGTCGGGTGTAGATTCGGGTGGTGACAACTCACTCACATCACTCAACACAACCTCTCCTTTTTCCACTCGAGAGTTGTCACCGGTCACTCTCTTACTCCTCTCAATCTTTTGTCTCTCAAATTCGGGCGAATTGGGACGAGGGCCAAGAATACCCATAGCCGGAGTAGGTGGACTTTTAACATCGACCCGGAATCTAGAACTTGGAGACTAATCACTTGGAGTCTCCTTCTTCTTTGTTGGTGAACCACTTGACTTTGAAGCTTGTGGTTTCAGGTTCACCTTGTTGACACTTGTCAACTCCTTTCTAGCATTTTTCTTTCTTCCTTTTTCTAGCATTCCAAAATAAAATTCTTTGACTTTCATTGGAAGGGTGGCGCAAAGAATAAACTTTTGGTCCTGTAAAGTGAGAGCATGCTTTCCAAACTTCTCACTATACTTGGCATTTCTAGCAAGCTTCCATGGTTTTCCCAACAACAAGTGACAACCTTTTATGGGCATCACATCACATAGTACTTCATCATGATAATCGCTAATTTTGAACTTTACCCACACTTGTTGTGTAATGACCACAAACCCATCTCCATTCAACCAAGGCCACCTATAGGGGAAGGGATGACTACAAGTTTCCAACTTTAATTGCTCAACCAAAGAAACACTTGCAACATTAGTATGACTCTTATAATCAATGATCATAGCACATGTAAGCCCTCCAACCTTACAAATTGCGTGAAAGAAGTTCTTTCTTTCTTCCAAAAATTGCTCCACACAAACTTCATCACACTCATGGTTGTCTACAAAATGATTCTGTCTAAACATAGTTCTCAAAGCATTGTTAGTCCAAGACAAATCACTTGTAGTACATGTAGCACCTTTTCCCACGCTAGGCCTCAAGTTGCCTTTCACATAAGAATTAGAGACATTAAACCTTTTAGCACAATTAGAAGATGTAGACTCTCTTTTCCTCATGGAGTAATTACCACTTCTCCTCAAACCGATAGAAAGACCACTACTACTCTCTCGTTTATTTTTAGGAACACAAAGAGAAGATGCAAATGAACAATCTCTATAATAAGCTTCATCATCAATTCTCTCTATGTCACTATTTACATTTTCATGTTCATCACAAGAAGAGTAAGTAGGAACATTGTACCTTGAAGCGTCACTATCATCATCTCCAAGACTAGAAGCATAGAAGTTTTCATGGTCACGTTCATCCTCATAAGCCTCGTAGCCTCCATGAGCTTCATGATCACCATAGTGACTCGCTTCATCTTCATAGGAGCCATAGTTCCCCGAATCATCATAGTAACTCCCACCATCATCATGGGAACCATAGTCTCCACAATCATCGTAGCAATCCCCATCATCTCCATAGGAGTCATAACCTCCACAATCATCATCCGAAGACATGTTTGCAACAATAATAACAAAAGGACCTCACAAATTCACTCACTCACGTGTATCACTCAAAAGATGACACTCAATTTTCTTTCCACTCGTGTATACGCTCAAGGTCGTTGGCTTTTGTGACCACACTCTATTGTTCTCACCTCTCTTAGCCTTTTTCCGCTCAAAGATGGCCTTATCCCCTTTATAGGAACCAAAGTGATAAGATCAACAACTAGCATGTCCAAGTATAGGTTCGAAATGGAGTTTATAAGACACCAAAGAAATGAATAAGGACACACAAATGGACTAGGAACAAAGAAAACAAGCAATGAAACTAAAAGAGAAAAGTTATGAAACTAGTAAGAAAGCGACGTAAGAAAGACTCGAATCGAATTGGCACGAAACAGATTCGGATTTGGATGAAATTTTGTTCATGATCAAGAAACTCACCATATTTGATGAAACAATTGGAGTTTTGGTGATTGGAAACTGCCCGGAAGCTGTTGTGAACATTCTGTCTCAAAACTTGAATTCTGGAAAAATGTTACTCTTCGCTGTCGCGTCACGAGGCGCGAGATCTCGCAGCACAAAGAATTCCAAAATTTATTTTTCACTTTGCTATAACGTGAGTAGATGCGCGTTCGCGCAAAGGAATTGTTGCTGACAGGGCGCGGTTGCATGGATATGGGCGCGATCGCGCAGAGAGTTTAGTTTACTCAGCGCGATAGCACTCAAGCGTGCGCGATAGCGCAGGTCTGCTGTAGCTGAAGCAGAATCCGATTTTCAGCTTCAACTTTTCACTCGAATCACCTTGATTCAGCCCGTGTATCGATTCCCAAGGCACCCAAAGTTGTATAATGTGTTCCCCAACAAACCCCGATGAATTTCACATCTAAACAAACAATCAAACTCAAGAATCAATGTCTTCAAGCTCAAGAACAAGGGTTTCAAAAATGGGAACTTTGCTTTTCACCTTTTCAATCCGTATCACCAAAACGTGATATGAGGGTACCAAATCAATGGAAAAACAATATAGATCAATCCCCAATACTTTTTCAATGGATGAAGAATTCGTTTCACAACACGAATTTCAATTTTTCATTTTTTCTCCAGAACAATAACAACAAGAACACGAATCTAAAGACACGATGAACAAGGAACGTGGATTCGTAAGGACGAAACCGAGCCTTGCTCTGATACCAAATTATGCAAACCAAACCACGTGGAAGCAAGATAAAGAAACGGAAGCGATAAAGTAAACACAACAATGAGAAAATAGGGACGGGGAAGGACAGAAATAGAAGAAAGAAAAGGATATTCGATTCAAACACGATTGAATATCCGGGAGAGAGAAAGAAACTTAAACCTATCGAGGATCCATACTAGGATGACATCCACTCGGTTCCAAGCTAAAAGGGATACACGAAGCCTCGGGCTTCAACGAGAAGGGCTTGGCCTCTTCTAAGTTCTTCTATTCTCAAATAAACATCAACTAACTAAAGACTAAGCTTAGGATTAGACTATTTATAGTAGCTATGTATTTACAATAATAAATGGTCTAAAATGCCCTTCATGCTAATTCTGGAACGCTGCCTGACAGTTCTTCAACGCGATCGCACCTTGCTCCTCGTGATCGTGCAGGGCGGGTTTTTCCTTCATCGCGATCGCGTGCATACTCTCGCAATCGCGCAGGGTATTGTTTTCCCAGAATTCCAGCAAGCTTGCATTTTGGTCTTTCGGCCTTCTTTGACTTGAATTTTGGTTTCCAAGCTCTCTTTGAAGCGTTCTAAGTCCCGCATGTTGAGCGTAAACTCCCCACGACTTTGGATACCAATCCGGATTGCATCATCTAGTCTCAGAGAAAAAGCTAGTGAAGTGTTTAATGCTATCCTGCTTCTGAACTCGTTACCATTTTCTTATGATAATTTGGTAACAACCATCATGTATGGTAGAGATACTATTGAGTTAAAGGAGGTTACATCAACTGTCCTACTCAATGACAAGATGAGTAAGAAGCATGAGAACCAAGGTGATATAAACAAACAACAAGAAATGGAAATAACAAAAATTGAAAAGATTAAAAAGTAAGACCCAACTTGAATTGATTTGGAATTAAGAAAATGGATTAGGAGGTGAGGCCTAATCACCCCCTTAAAACAACAACCAAATTGAACCAATACCATTTGATCCTCAATTGAATCTAGTTCAATTGCAAATCAAGGACAAAATGTGCTTAAGCAAACAAGCTTAGCCAATAATCTCACAATCATTAATGTCATAAAATCTAACCCTAAACGAGAGATAATGAGCTTATATAGTAGTTCCAAATTTGGCATACAATGCCTAATTGCCCCTAAAGTGGGCTGAAACAAAGTCATTAACTAGGAGATAGTGTTCTGGTTATCACCACAGTGCTATCGTGCTATCACACGCGCGATCGCGTGGCATAAATAACCAGAGCTTCGCGATCGCGGCTATGGTCACGCGATCGCGAAGACAATTGCCTTCAACCCTTGTCAGCTTCCTGCGTGATCGCGTCTGGTGCCTCGCGATCGCGCTGTTCATCTTTTCGTCCTTGCGCGATCGCATCTGATATCTCGCGATCGTGATGAGCAGCTTCTTGATCTTGCGCGATCGCATCTGATGTCTCGCGATTGCGATGAGCAGTTTCTGGTTTCGAGGCAGTGAGCTTGCAAACAGGTCCTGAAATATCCAGAATCTCCCCCAGCCGCTCCAGTTTTGAGAAAATAGCCTACAACTGTTGCAACTCCCGTGCTTGGCTTCTTGTAAATGGTTTACTCACGAGCCGGCTGCATCATTCTCTCGTTCTTAAGAATAATTCATCCACGAATTTGTTTGGTCATCAACTTTGAACGGGGACAAGTCGCACACATTGAAGGTGTTGTACACTTGGTAGTCACTTGGCAAATCAACCTTGTATGAATTGTTATTGAGGCATTCAAGGATTTGAAACAGACCATCACCTCTTGGCATCAACTTGCTCGCCCTTTTGTTGGGAAATCTATCTTTCCGGAAATGGACCCAAACCCAATCTCCCGGTTCCCAATCTCCCGGTTCAAAGACAATCTTCTTTCTCCCATTGTTAGCCTTCTTGGCAACTTCTTGATTCTTCTTTTCCAGTTGCTTCCTCACTTGTTCGTGAAGTTGCTTCATCCCTTGAGCTCTCACCTTTGCATCTAAGCTTAAAACCATATCTTGAGACAAAGGCGTGAGATCCAAGGGGGTTAGGGGGTTAAAAACATACACAACCTCGAAAAGAGTCATGCAAGTAGAAGTATGCATGGTTCTATTATATGCAAATTCAATCAAAGGTAAGTAATCTTCACAAGAAGCAAATTTCCCCTTAACCAAGGCTCTAAGCATGGCTCCCAAGGTCCTATTGACAACTTTGGTTTGGCCATCAGTTTGGGGATGGCAAGAAGTAGAGAACAACAACTTAGTGCCAAGCCTTCCCCATAATTCCTTCCAAAAATGACTAAGAAATTTAAAATCCCTATCACTAACAATAGTTTTAGGGACCCCATGCAATTTAAGTACATGCTCAACAAACAAATTGGCTATATAGGATGCATCATCAATTTTATGACAAGGAATGAAATATTCCATTTTGAAAAACCTATCAACCACCACAAAGATGCTATATTTTCCCCTTTTGGTCCTAGGCAAACCAAGCACAAAGTCCATAGAATTGACCACACACCCTTAAAACATCCACCTTCATCCTAGACCAATAAAATTGTTCCTTAAGAATTTCCATGGTCTTTCTCACTCCAAAATACCCCATTAGTCCTCCACTATGTGCTTCCCTCACTAGCAACTCCTTCCTAGATGACTAGGCACACACAACTTCCCATTTCTAAATAAGAACTCTTCAAACTTATGGAACTCTTTTTCTCCGCATCACCACTTGGTTCCTCCGCACCACACAATCTATTGATCCTTCTCCCCCTTTCCTCCAACTCACAATTAGCATATAGTTCCCTAAACTCCGGGTCATTGGCATACATCTCCTTCATACTTTCAAAACCCATGAGCTTAGACCCCAAAGTATTCAACAACACTTGTTTTCTTGATTGAAGAATAAACTTCCTTGACAAGGCATCCGCCGCTACATTTTCTTTTTTCTTTTTTGTAATGGATGACATAAGAAAAAGTTTCAAGGAATTCCACCCATTTGGCATGCCTCACATTCAACTTCTCTTTGGATTTGAGGTGCTTCAAAGATTGGTGGTCGGTTCTAATGACAAATTCTTTTGACCAAAGATAATGTTGCCAATGAGCCAATGCTCTCACCAAGGCATACAATTCTTTATTGTAGGTGGAGTATTTAGTGGTTGCTCCCTGAAGTTTTTCACTAAAATAGGCAATGGGTTTTTGATCTTGCATCAACACGGCGTCAATTCCTACCCCACTAGCATCACACTCAATTTTAAAGGTTTTATCAACATTGGATAGTTGAAGGAGAGGTGTAGAGCTAAGCACTTCTTTCAATTTTACAAAAGCCTTTTCTTGCTCCTTCCCCCACACAAATGCCTTATCCTTCCTTATCACTTCGGTCAATGGTGCGGCTATAGTGCTAAATCCCCTTACAAACCTCCTATAAAAGCTAGCTAACCCATGGAAACTTCTCACATCACCAATGCTTTTAAAAGTGGGCCAATCCCTAATGGCCTCCACTTTAGCCTCATCCACTTCCACACCATTTGCACTCACAACAAAACCAAGAAACACAACTTTGTCAACACAAAAGGAGCACTTTTTCAAGTTAGCAAATAATTTCTCCTTTTTCAAAACATCAAACACTTGTTTCAAATGATTTGCATGTTCATCAATGGATTTTCTATAGACAAGGATGTCATCAAAGTAAACTACAACAAATTTTCCAATGAAAGATTTAAGCATATGGTTCATCAACCTCATGAAGGTTGGAGCATTGGACAAGCCAAAAGGCATGACAAGCCACTCATAAAGACCAAAGTTAGTTTTAAAGGTCGTCTTCCACTCATCACCCGGTTTCATCCAGATTTGGTGGTCGCCACTCCTCAAGTCAATTTTAGAGAACACACAAGAACCATACAACTCATCAAGCATATCATCTAACCTAGGGACATGATGACGATACTTTACCGTTATCTTGTTGATGGCTCTACAATCCACACACATGCGCCAAGTCCCATCTTTCTTTGGTACTAGGATGACCGGGACCGCACATGGGCTCAAGCTTTCTTGCACAAGTCCTCTTTCAAGCAACTCCTCCACTTGCCTTTGAAGCTCTGTAGTGGCCTCCGAGTTGCTTCTATAGGCAACCTTATCGGGCAATTGGGAGCCCAGAACAAGGTCAATTTGATGCTCAATGCCTCTTAGTGGTGGCAATCCACTAGGCAACTCCTCGGGAAAGATGTCTTCATAACCTTGCAAAAGAGAAGAAATAGAACAAGGCAAATAAGTGGTTAGTTCATTAGTAAGCAAAACATGGTCCTTGATTAGGAGGAGAATCATGAGCATTTCCTCCTTCACATCATTCAGGCACTTCTTCTTTGACAAGAACATGTTCACTTCCTCTTTTGTTTCCTCACTCTTTTGTGTGACAACTTCCATTCTTTTCCCGGCATCAACTCCCTCTTTCTTTTCTTTCTCTCTTTTCAACTTCAACTCCCTCATCTTTCTATATCCCTCATCCACTTGAGCGGAAGTCAATGGATTAAGAATATACTTCCGACCTTCCAACTCTAAGGCATACTTGTTAGTCTTGCCATCATGCTTTGCTAAGCGATCATATTGCCAAGGTATACCAAGAAAAATGTGACAAGCTTGCATTGAAACTACATCAAATAAAAGCTCATCATGGTAGTCTCCTATCTTGAATTTGATCAAAGCTTCACCTTTAATTCTCCACATTCATTCAACCATTGTAGCTTATAAGATTGTGGACATTTCCTAGTGGGAAGCTTGAGTTGATCAATCAAAGTGGTGTTCACTACATTGACACAACTTCCACTATCAATGATAAGAGAACAAATGGTTCCTTGGACCTTACAATAAGCACGAAACAAATTCTCCCGTTGATTCGATTCTTCCTTCACTTGCACTCCCATTATTCTCCTTACCATAAGAGTAGCGGCTATGTCTTCCTCAAATTGCTCACCTTTCCCTCGTCATCATCACAAGAAATATCCCCATCTACCTCCTCTACATCACTATCACCCGTTTGATAACCACCATCACCCAAAGCAACGATGTTTCTCCTATTTGGACAATCCCTCATTATATGGCCTCGGCCATTACATTTATAACATTGAATGTTAGACAAACTTTCAAGTTTAACTTTGTTACCTCCCACCTTTGGTTCTTCGTTGGGCTTGGCTTTGTCAAATTGGCCATTGAACTCTCGCTTGGGCTCCTTTGCTTTGTACCATGGGGAGTAGGTCTTCACATTGTCCCTTCCTTTACTCCAATTGGTGGAGATGTTCTTGGACTTGTAGGACTTATCCACCTTAAGCCCTTTCTCAACCTTAAGCGCCGCTTGAAAAACATCATACAAGAAATCAAATTGGTGCAATTCCATAGGAGAAGAAATTTCCCTATTCAAGCCCCCACAATACCTTAGAATGAGGAGCCGGTCTCCATCATGAATGTTAGCCCTTATCCTTATCTTCTCAAACTCATCAAAGTATTCCGGGACCCCTTTGCTTCCTTGCCTCAAATTGTAGAACTTCTTGAGCAGCTCTTCATCATAGTTCTTGGGTAAGAATCGATCTTCCATAATAGCCTTCATGGCTATCCATCCACCCTCCGCAAGTAGCCTATGAGTCTCCCTTTGCCTATGCTTAGAGAATCCCATCAAGTAGAAGCATAGCCTTCAAATTGAGTAATGGCATACTTGACTTTTGTAGCTTCTTGCACATTGTTGGTTTGGGAGATCCTTTCCATTTTGACAACCCATTATGGATAATCTTCGGGATCGCTACCTCCTTGGAAAGTAGGAAGATTGATCTTGATGGTATTCAATCCCCGATCATCATCATAATGCCTTCGATTTCCACCATGACCCCTATAGTCATAGTAGTCCTCTTCACGTTCCACTCTCCCTTGGTAACCTCTCCCAAATCGACCATCTCGACCCCTATATCCTCTTTGTCGTGCCTGCCCCGTGTAGAGAAATGGATCAACTTCATAGTTATCATATGCATGAAAGAATTCGTCATCATATGGACGACCATTTTGTGGATGCACCATTCCTTCACGCCCCCGAGACTCATTTCTTGGAAGATCATGAATGGGATCCTTTGCTTGTGGAGTGTCATTTGGAGAGTAGGTGTATTGGGCCACCATATGAGAGTAACGGTCATTAGTCCGAGAGATCCTACTAGGTCCATCACCCTGCACCCCCACGGTTGGAGGTGTCTCAACTACTTGCTTTCCCATTTCTCGAAGCCTATCTTTTCGGGATAGGTCATCAACCATCTCCTTCATCCCTTTGAATTCATCTTGCATTGAATTAACACTCGCCATCAAGGCTTGCAACATGGTTTTGACCTCCATGTCCGCCTTGACTTCCTTTTGAGCCATCGTACCTACAAACAATTAAACAAACAAAGGTTAGTAGAAAGAGTCCTCACCAATTCACTCCCGAAGTGTTTACACTCAATGATCGGCTTTTACTCGCTCGAATAATCATACCACACTTTCCTTTTACCTCTCTTGGCTAATGGAAGTTTGATCTTCACACTCAAGTGCGATTCAACAATCAAACTCAATCCAATTCGGGATGGAATGGAGTTGTTGTGGCAAAGAACGGACAATTAAAGCTAATGGACAGAATTTAGAAAAAGTCAACAAAAGGGAAGAAGAAAAGCACGAATCGAAATGGCACGAAACGAATTCGGATTTGGATGAAATTTTGTTTATGATCTAAAAACTCACTGTACTTGATGATGAAATCGGAATTTGGTTGATTGGAAACTGTTCAGGGGCTGTTGCAAGCAATCTGTCAGAGAAAACTGTTTTTCCAGAATTTGTTGTTCTATGCGATCGCGTGAGAACTGTCGCGATCGCGTATAAGAAGTTCGCAGCCGGGCGCGATCGCGTTGACTAGGGCACGATCGCGAAGAGTGTTTAATTAGCTGGCCTGCGCTATCGCGCTTGACCTCGCGCGATCGCTTAGAGTGTTTAATTAGCTGGTCTGTGCTATTGCGCTTGACCTCGCGCGATCGCGTAGGCTTCTGAAGCCTGATGCTGAAACCGTTTTTCCATCTACCCTTTTCACTTGAATCTTCACAAACAAGCTTGTTTTTGCTCCAAATTTGAGATTTATGCTTTTTGTTAGTCCGCTATCAAACCCCAATGGTTGATTCTTCAAAAGAAACACCCAAAATGCAAAAGCCCCAATTTCTACTTGATGAACTTGAAGAACCCTAACTTTTTAATTCTTTCAATTGATGCTCCAATCTTTGTTTGTTGTCCAATTTCTTCAAGTTGCAGCTTCCATAATTAACATTCAACAAGTTGTAATAAAAATTTCACCCAAAAGAAACCTAAACCTATGACTCTATTTTTGAATTTTTTTGTGATTTTTCAGATTTTGATATTCAAAACCTAGATATTGTTTGTAAGAACAAACACCAATCCGTGCTCTAATACCAAATGATATAAACCAAACAACAAGAAATGAAAATAACAAAAATTAAAAAGATTAAAAAGCAAGACCCAACTTGAATTGATTTGGAATTAAGAAAATAGATTAGGAGGTGAGGCCTAATCACTCCCTTAAAACAACAACCAAATTGAACCAATAATATTTGATCCTCAATTGAATCTAGTTTAATTGCAAATCAAGGACAAAATGTGCATAAGCAAACAAGCTTAGCCAATAATCTCACAATCGTTAATGTCATCAAAATCTAACCCAAATAAATGAGAGACAATGAGCTTATACAGTAGTTCCAAATTTGGCATACAATGCCCTAATTGCCCCTAAAGTGGGCTGAAACAAAGTCATTAATAAGGAGATAGTGTTCTGGTTATCGCCACAGCGCTATCGCGCTAGCACACGCGCGATCACATGGCATGAATAACCAGAGCTTCACAATCGCGGCTATGGTCACGCGATCGCGAAGACAATTTCCTTCAACCCTTTTCAGCTTCCTGCACGATCGCGGCTAACGCCTCACGATCGTGTTGTTCATCTTTTCGTCCTTGCGCGATCGCGCCTGATATTTCGCGATTGCGATGAGCAGCTTCTTGATCTTGCGCGATCGCGTCTAATGTCTTGCGATCGCGATGAGCAGTTTCTGGTTCTGAGGCAGTGAGCTTGTAAACAGGTCCTGAAGCCTCCAAAATCTGCCCAAGCAGCTCCAGTTTTGAGAAAATGGCCTGCAACTGTTGCAATCCCGTGCTTGGCTTCTTGTAAATAGTTTACTCATGAGCCGGATTGCATTACAAGGGCAGGCTCTTATTATGGAAAACAGAGGCATGAGTAACTTTAGAGCTTCAAACGATCGTGGTAAATCCAAAGATCGTGGAAAGTCCAGGAATCGATCAAAAGGTAGAAGTTGCTACAATTGCGGTCAACTTGGTCACTTTCAAAGAAATTGCCCAAAACCTAAAAAAGGTAATGGTGAGAGTAGTGGCCAGAAGAATGATGACAACACAAATGCCGCAGTGCACAATGATGACTCGGTGGTTCTCTTCATTCACAAGGAGGAAGAGTGCTTACACATAGCAAGTCAAGAGTCAGAATGGGTGGTTGTCACAACAGTATCCTACCATGCTACTCCGATAAGAGAATTCATATGCAGGTATAAAGCAGGAGACTTTAGGACGGTCAAGATGGGAAAAACAAGTCACTCAAACATTATTGAGATCAATGACATTTGTATCAAGACAAATATCAGATGCACATTAGTCTTAAAAGATGTGTGGCACGTACCAGATCTACAAATGAATTTGATCTAAGGGATCTCTCCAGATCAAGATGGGTATGAAAATCACTTCGCCAATCGAACGTGGAGACTCACCAAAGATCGTTGTTGATTGCAAAAGGAATTGCTCTATATACTTTGTACGAGACCACCGCTGAGATATGTGAAGGAGGATTACATGCAACTGTAGATGACACACCTGCTAATTTGTGGCACCAGAGGTTGGGCCACATGAGTGAGAGGGGGCTACAGACTCTAGCTAAGAAATCACTCATATCCTTTGATAAAGGTACAACTATGAATCCCTGTGACTATTGTTTAATCAGAAAAAAACATAGGTCGTCGCATAATATGCCTAAAATTGTACGTCTAGGGTAAACAATTGAATTTATAAGAGGGTCACAAGCAATACAGTAAAATACAATAAAAAAGTAAGTAAATAGAGAGAAAAGTAATAAATGAGAAAGTAAGTAGTTTATTCCTTGAGAATAACCGGACTCAGTATGAATCACTTGATGTACAATACAATGTAAGAAGAGGTATTTATAGTAGAGATTTACCCAGTCCTATTTATGATAAAATACAAAGACTAATAAAGGCTATGGGCCTATTAACTCAAGGCGGTGGTATATATGAAATCCTAACTAGGAGACTGTAAACCTAAGGCGGCGGGATGTATGTCTTGCGTCCTACGCCCATACCGCCTGAATGGTCATAACTCGTAGAGTAGGCATGTATCCTCTATGCCCGATGACTTATAAGATCAGTCTAGTCTCGCCAACTGGACTCGTATACCGTAATAGTAGGTGGCGTATTTTTGCCCACACAGTCAGTCCTCCCTCTTGCTGAGTGCTGACGTGAGCAGTTAGGAAGTGAAAGCGGTGTACAAGACGGATGTGAAAAGATATCTCACTGACTCTTTGGATCTCATAGTCTCTTTGACCAAGAATGATGTTGATTTCTTCGAGAACTCCGCGTGCCTTCATCTGATTAGTTGATGTGTATTCCATGTACCTTTCTAAAAACACTTTTTGCTGCGCCGAATCGTTTTATATCTCCGGCTATAATTACGGTTGACTATTTCATGCTCTGTCCTTATCTTCTCCAACGTATAAATAGGGGCTTCGTGATAGTAGTGGAATCACAAAACTTCTTTAGAAAAAAATATTCCATTTCTTCAAAGTTTCTTTAGAAAAGAATGATTCTTCTATCATCAAAAATATTTTCCTTTGATTCTAGTCTGATATTCCTAAAAATACTTCTTCGTTCAGAATGGATGGTGCGTGAGAAAACTGTAGGCAGAAGACCATATGCAGTTTTTTTCCTCTTTTTCTCCATCCATGAGTAGATGAACGGAGTCCCCCGAGTCATGAAGTTTGATCGGGATTCTAATAATGTCCTACGGGATGTCTTCATTGTGTCATGTGCGTTGATTACGATGTGATCTTCTTCTAACACGGCGGTTGCTGTGATATTCCTCTTGTCATGCGGGATCCTTGAGTAGAAGAATGCCAACCCAGCGGGGATGTTGTGTCTTCCTATTTTATGGTTGCATGGGGCAATAGTCCCTGAAGTAACTCCATTTGAACCAGGAGCGTGTCCCTGGGAAATTCTCTTTTTCCTCAGTCAGTTGATACCCAAGAACATTCTCCCTACCCACAACGTTTAGGGCGGCCGTATAGCTTTGCGTTGTTCTGCGGTTTTGGGGATTACATCTGCTTCTAATCATCCGGGGAAGAGGGGGAACATGGTGCTCCTGTGGCCGCCGAGGGTTCCTCATTAGAGTCTCTCCAAGTGAAGCTCCCGGACTGTCTTTTGTTTCCTCCGCTGTTTTACTGAGGGATTCCTCAATTGGACTGACTTTCCAACTCCCGTGGCACAGCGTTACAAAAATGTTGCTGCTTGGGGTATCAAGTTGGAAATTTCGCCTTCCAAGTGCCGAGAGAAACTTCGATGTAAGAGCTACCATCCAGCCCAAACCCTAGCATATATAATGTTTCATTTTCCTCATTTTTGTCTCATTATCACACAAGCCTTACCCTACCAGAAAATCTCCCTCACCATCGAAAATCCTCCTCCACCATTGACCGTCACAGCACCACCATAGCGCCGCCTCTGTGCCGCCGCCGGTGGTCGGAAAATGTCAGCATACACCTTCTCGGAACCGTCTCGACGTCCTCTTTCTATTTCTACAATCTGTTTCCCAAAATTCCTTCTCGTTTAGCATAGATCGGGCTAAAATAGAGGCGAAAACCCCAAACTTCGGCCATTTTTTTCCGACGTCTTCTCCCTATTTTTTTCTTTTACTGATTCTTGGTGTCCCTTTCTTCCCTTTTTCTAACAGAAAGTGACCTTATTAGGGTTATTTTCTGCTGGAAAATGGAAAGGAGTTGATGATAATTTAGCTGTGTGATGGCATGGTGGGACTGATGCAACACTGTCGTTGCGTTTAAGGATTGAAGCTGCAGTGTTTTAGTGTCGCTTGGCCTAGACAGAGTTGTTTGTTGCTACCATGTTTGAAACGAAGCAGCGGTTGCAGTTGGAAACCATGATCGATGAAGCGGCAGCAGCATCATTGCAATCTTTTGTTCGTTTGATTGGTTAGCGGGGAAGATTTCATATTCTTGTTTTTCTTTCCTACTCTCTCTAGCCGTTTTCTCGTATGTTTAGTTGATTAAGAATCGTGATTAGTTTATGTGTTAGTGTTAAATTCCCACGTACATATGTTTTCAGTATTAGTGTTGTATTAGTATGTAAAATGTTCATGTTCGTACTAGTTTTGGTCGTTTATTTGAGTTTCGACATCCCGCTTCCATCTCGTATTAGCTCATAATTTCAGGGTATGTTTTGATCATAAAAAGTTGGATAAGAATTGTCATCTGTCTCAGTATTGGCTTCGAATCCAATACTCGCTCCCGTCTGAAGCTATGCAAAACATGGTCCTAAATTTGCTTCAATTTTTTGAATCTGTTTCTCGCCCCAAGCCTGTGATTTTGTTCCATGTTGAATATGAATATTTTTTTTGCAGCTAAGAAAATATTGGTTTCACATGCATATTTGATTAAAGGATTCTTGGTGGTGTTTCTGGTTATTCTAGTGAATTTTGGACTTAGGTCCAATTTGTGTTGCAAGGCCTAAATCACTGGGAATTTGATTTTGGCCCATTAGATAATTTAAGTTTAGTGTTTGGGCTGATTTATAGTAATTTCAAATCTGAATCTTTGTGTTTAAAATGGTTGAGTTTTGTTGTTAGCGCAATAGGCCTAATAGTCAATAGTCCAGCCCATGAGGTTGTCCTATCATTGGACAACTTGCTTTTTCAGCCTTTAGGGGACAAATAGGGTGGCTGAAGTGATATCAAAAAGGGCTAAAAAAAGGGTGAGTTGACATATACTCAAGTGGATCACATGAGCCTTGTACTTTGAGCCAACCAAATACTCAACCCTTTATCTATATAAGAGAGTATTCACTCTCATTTTTAAGGGGACCTTACATAAACAAAAAAAAAAAAAATAGTAATAAAGAAAGAGGAGAAGCTGAAAAAAAAAGCAAGAACAAAATACTTGAGAGAAAAAATAAGTAAGTTTAGCAGAAAGATTTAGAACCAAAAGGCTTTACATCAAAGGTCTTTTGGAGCATAAATCTTGTTGTTTAAAGGTTTTAATAGAGGTTCTTAAGGGCTATCCAGTTGCTTTCGTTGCTGCGTTCGATAGCTTATTTTGGTTGGTTTGTCGTCATTGCTGAGCTCCAAGGCCTCGTATCATAGGTAAACACATGAACCTCGTGCATTTTAATTCTACCATGAAATGATACAAAAACCAACATGTTTAAAGGTCCAAAAATGTGTATTTGGTTATAGGTATGCTTGTTTTGGCTAAATATTTAATAGCTGGCTGTTTTGTTAAAAATATGGAGTAATGGGTGTTTGGACATGTCTATTTCGAGCTATGTATGATTTTTTGGATCTATGAATGAAAAGAGTTAAGGCAACAACTATAAGTTTAAAACATTTGCAAAAATAAACCTGTCTCGCCTTGAATTAAAAATCTGGCCATTTCTGCAAAATAGCCATAGGATTGCAATATGTAAACTTGGACAGATCTAAAAGCGTAAAATTGAGGACATTTTGTAAATCAAGCGTTGAAAGGAGAATGGGCTGCAACTTATGGTCTTGGCACTTTTAACTTTGAAAAGTGACAGTATGAATGGACTAGTCTTGCAAGTATCTTGAAGCCACCAAATAATGAATTCCCCCCTTTAGATTTTGACAAATAGCCATTTCTTTTGATAAAATAGTCAAGTTTTCACAGAAAGCCACGTTTTGCTAAACGTGATTCATGTTAATTAAATTTTTTAAGTTTATTTGCTTTTAACCAATGTAAATATTTATTTTTTTGATAATAGAATAAATCAACAAAGTTCGATACAGTATTTTTTTTTTCAGAGCGTGATTTTAACTAACGGCAAAAATGTAACAACCAAATATTTCTTAAATTAACTTGCGACAATGAAGCAACTGTGCTTGGCACAGGAATCGAGGGTGCCTAATACCTTCCCGAGAGTCAACTGAAAACCTTACCCGAATCTCTGACGCAGACCATTAGATGAGTCATAGGTGTTTTCAAGTTACCTTTTGGTGACTTGGCACACCTTTAACTTGTCAAGTGGCGACTCTTAGTTCTCTAAAATAATTTTTGTACCTTGAAAACACTAGTCATTGCTTTTTAAATATACATTTCATTTAATTATGTTTTGTTGGAAAACAAAGAGGGTGTGACAAACATTTTTATGCGTACTTGTGTAGTTAAGCAGCATGTTGTGTGCCTTTCTGGGCTAGTGTCTTTAAGAGACGGGCATGCGCACTGAGGGACACTTCATTTGCATCAGTAATTGACGGCTTATGTTGCACCGATGATAGACTTCTATTTTGCGCCCATAATGGGACGACTTTAGCCCGTGATATGTAACGGGGCATTTTTGCGTTCCAACCAGACTGTCTGCACTTGCATACTCGAGTATTTTAAGGCTTTCTGGTACTCTGCGGGCAGGTGTCCCCACCACTATGTAGGTGCAATTTGTTGAATTGACGAGTTCAACTTACGAATAATGCCTGATGGCTGAGCTAGACGTGATCTAGCTCTAAGCGAGTAGTTTACCCTACTTTTTGTATCGAAAAGTGGACGTATTACTTCAACTTAGGTCTGGCCGGGCTATGAATATTTAGATCGTAGATGGATCTGAATGGTAAAGTTGACTAAGTAAAATAGTAGTCTTATTGATGAATAAGGGCGCGAGTCCTGAGCTGTTGTGGGTGAAAACCCGTTAAGAAGCTGATAAGTATGAAAATACTACAAAATTACAAGAAACTAGAGACTTAATTAAAGAAAATACTGAAAAGGATTGTACTTCCAACGTCAAACGGAGGCATCTACCAGGGCTCCCTCGTCGGAGGGTGCTGACCCTCGGGGTGTGACCTGTGGGCCACTGACCGCCCGATGGTATAAATACCTGTTGATCAAACAATAATGAACTGCTTACCTTCGCAGCTGTCTGCTTTCTTACTTGTTTTCAGAAAGTATTCCCTTGTCCAAGTAGTTAATCAATGGAGATCTAGTGCTTGGAACTTCAAGGTTCATCAGGTCTGCGGAGTCAACTCAATCATTATCTGCTGATCATCTAAATCAGTGCGTGAATCCTCGGGCGCTTCGTCTTCATAAGAGCTTTCTTCCATTAGACAAACTCCCACTTGTGAAAGTTTTTCAAAAGTATTTTGATTTTTTCTTGCCGACCGCACAGATGTCCTCCGTGGTAAAAACCTAATTCGCTCGATTGACCACCAACTTGGAACTACTGTAGAGGATGACCTCCCTAGCCCCCAATATGTAGGCTAAGTCAAGAGCCTGAATCATGGCTTTTTATTCTGCTTCAATGCTCGGACCTTTCGCGGCCTTGTACAAGACCTCCTCGGTGGGTGTCTCGATCCATAAATTAAGGTTTGCTTCTTCTCCTTCGAGATCACGTCTGTATGGATTTCCCAGTGCCTGGACTCGATCGTGTCTGCGCTCTTGATTGATTTCTCTGCCTTCAGTGCTAATTCCTTCACAAAATCTGAGGTGAAACCTTCTAGAGCCTTGACTTGACGTTTGTTCGTGGTTGATAAATGATATTATATTCTCCCAGCTCTTCAGTGCATTTTGCCAACCCTTTTGAGAGCCCAGGTCTGGATAAAATGGTCCGTAACGGCATAGAAGAGACCACACTTGTCGTATGGTTGAGAAAATACGAAAGCAACTTTTGAGTTGCCATGACCACGGCCGCAACAAACTGAATAGGTAGAGTCAAAATCCTATCTAGGCACAAAAGTCCTTTCCTGGCATACTTTATAGGAAGCTGCCTCCCATCTTTTTCTCGTGTGAGCACCACATTCCATGCTCCTTCTGATATTGAGACGTACAACAACAGGTGTTCCCCTTGGTCTGGCTCGATTATCGTCGGAAGCTGCAAGAGTTGCACCTTTACTTGGGCCAATACCAAGCTATAATGTATCAGCCACCAGAATCCTTCCTATTTCACCAGTACCTCGGAGAGCTGTACCATAATTCTGCTACCTTGGGAATCAGATGGCTCATCTCCACAACTGCTCCCTCAACTCGCCAATCTCTAATCTAGCCTTACGCTCCATAGATTCATACGAAAAAGATTCCTCATTGACCATATTTACCTCGGCTATTGGCCCTTTGTCTTGTCTTCTGTCGAACATAGGATAGTTCCCAGGAAAAGGCTGCTCAGTCCGTAAGTCACTAACCCCGTGCAAGGTACGGTATCTGAAGACTTGGTGGAGTGTTGAGGGTACTCTTTTTACACTATGTATCCATGATGGTCCCAGGATAACATCATATGAAAGATTACAGGTTAGTACCTGGAAAGAAGTCATGCCCGGATATGAACCGGTAGAGCTAGTTCTCGAACAGGCTCCTCGCAAAGGCCATTTAAGTCGGTTATCCTGCGAAGGCTTGGAATCATCTGACAGTGTTGGCCTAACTTCTGTAATACCACCCACCGAATAATGTTCACATTACTTCCTAGGTCAACCAAAGCTTGCTTGATCTGAAGGTTTGATGCAATCCAAATTGGGCTTAGGTCCCAATCATCACGAGCCAAGCAAGAAGGATGCAAGGAGCGTGAGGTCACGAGCATTGGAGAAGCATTTTGAAGACCAAAAGGTCGGATGACAGGCCAGGCGCCCCGCCTGCTTGCTAGGCGCCCCGCCTATGCTTGGCCTAGGCAGCCCACTGTATGGAAGTCAGGTGCCCCGCCTGGAACACAGCACCACCAGGCGCTCCGCCTAACAACCAGGCGCCCCGCCTAGCTTCAGCACTGCTCCAAATCAGCCCCTATGTTAGGTGCTCTGCCCACCTTTGGGCGCTCCGCCCACGATGCTGAAGAAGCTAGATTTTTAATGTGAACTTCCTATTTTGCCCTTAATGTTGTATATTATTTTAACTTAGTTGAGGTCTATTTTAGTCATTTCACTTGTATCTTAGAAAGGTCTGTAAATAGAGGCCTTAGGCATTTCATTTCAGTTAAACAACTTTGAATATAGAATGATGAATTTCTTGAGTGAATCTCAATGAAGAACCAGTGAGCGAGCATGATTTGACTTGGTAGAGTCCAAGTTGAACATCGAAACCTCTTGGATCATTCTATTTGCAAGAGCCGAGTGTCTCTTGAGGGTAGTTGCGTAGTATAGGTGATCCTTGACTTCATCCGGGATGTATCGAGACAAGTTCCTCGGTGCTACTTTTGTAAACGTTTCAAGCCTCGTCTTGCTTTTATCTCGATATCTTTGTTAGATATTGCTCTATCTTGTATTCGCTTCCGCATTTCGTATCATTTTTAGCTTCCGCATATTTTGCATTGCATCAGTTGGTATCAGAGCACCGCTAGGCTTCATTTTTACGAATCCTCGGTCTTGTTGATGTTGTTGTTGTGATTTTGTTGTTTGTTCTTGAAAATTGAAAAGAAGAAAAAAATTCAAAAAGTTGAAAAATCCAAAAATTTGCTAGTTCTTGTTGGTTGTATCGATTTTGATAGTGTTAGTTATCAGAGATTGTTTGAAATTGTATTCTCGCTGATTTGGTACCCCGAAAACACGTTTTGGAGTTGTGAATCAAAACTTGAAATTTCAAAATCCTAAGAATTGAAAAACCCTAGAAAATTTGCTTGAATCTCTTGATTGAAAGCTTGTTATTGATTGGGTGTTGTTAGAAATCATTGGGGTTTGTTTAGAAAGATCAAAAACAACTTTGGGTACCATTGGATTGTGAAAAATAAGTTAAAACATCGGATTTTTGGATTGAAAACGTGATTGAAAACGTTTGGAACGAAGCTGGAAACAACTTAGGCTTAGGCGCCCCGCCTAAGTTGCTTAATGCCTATGCTGCTGAAAATGGCTAGGCGCCCCGCCTGACTGCCTTGTTTTCCAGGTGCCCTGGCTAGCACTCAGGTGCCCCGCCTAGCAGGGCCTTTGTTCAGGCGCCCCTTCTACACCTCAGGAGGTCCGCCTAGAACAATGTGTGGATCTTTGGGTAGTTTCTTCTTAGGTTTTCGTGCTTCTTTGATCGTATAACTTCCAACTAGTATTTTTAGAGTAACAATCCTACTTGACAAGTACTAGTCTTTGAAGCTTTTAGGATATTCGTGCTTAGTGGAGAGTAGAACTCAAAGAAGACTCGTAGAATATTTTTGGCTCAAGTGCTCACTCATATAGATGTTCGCACATAGAGTCACATCAATTCCACTCACCCCGAAGAGTATTTGGTTCGTGTGACTTGAGTGGTTATTGAGGTGGTTGTTCAACTACGAGGAAGCTTTTGAAATCAAGCTTGAGTGATCCTACCACCCACTATATCGAGTGTACCCGAGTGACATTCTAAAGGTGAGGGAGCGAGTGAGGTTTTTACTCTAACCTCCTTCTCTTGTCTTTAATTTTTATAGGTACATGGCCGGAGACGTATACGATACCATTAAGGTCCAGTAAGCACTTTGGCCTACCTCTTGGCCGAGGTGAGATCCATAAGTTCGAGGTTTGATAGCCTTGAAAAGGAATGGACCCTGAGTGTCCAAAAAGATGCCGGAGAAGGCATTAGTGAAGGAAAGTTGGGCATTCCCCAAATAGTGAGCATTCCCCACAACTTGGGCAATCCCCAAGTAGATGTAACTACTCACTCTAGGAGTAATTCTACTACTCCTATGAGCCAACCAATGGCAAATGAGGGAGTTGGGGAAGGTGAGCGAGGTGATGACGTTCTTGGACCTCATCCCTATACATTTGCACATGAGAGCGGATTGAAAGAAAGAAGAGGAGGAAAAACAAATTGAGAGCAAGGACACCCTTTGTCCTAACCATATGTTATCTTCTTCTTCTTGCTATAGCTTTTATGTAGGTACTCTTGGAGGCGAGCTATTGAAGCCTCAACCGTTTGCCTTGGAAGGAAGACAAGAGGATGGAGATCTTCATTGTGAGCTTCATGAAGGAGGAATTGAATGCGACACTTCAAGCGATGTGAGTACTCACGGGAGCTACTCAAATGTAAGTGTTTCTTCACCTTCTTATGAACATGATCATTCTTTGTCTTGTGAAGACTCAATGCTAGTTGATACTTGTGTTGTATCTAATGAAATTGCAACTAGCATAGAGTCGGTTAGTCAACTTGTGTGTGCATGTGAACCACTAGTTGAGAGGATTGATAAGCCACATCATGATGTGAGCTCGATATTCAATGGACCTCTCTTTAGTGAAGAATTGATAGTTGACTATACTTGTGAACCTTATTATGACACACCACCAATTTTTGAATAAGGGGAAGATGAGTTGTTTGACCAAGCCCTTATTGATATGAGTTTTTATGGTGGACCTATGTGTTGTAGTGGGGATTGTAGTGACCTTGAGGAGTCCCTAGTGGATGAGATGGATCGGATTATATTCGATGACTCCTCAAGTGCGGGTGATGAACCTAGTTATGATACTTCACCTTTGCTTGATCTTGAGAATGGGATGCGTACTTTTACTAATCCTTTGTTTGAGGGCATCCTTATTTGTGGTGGTGAGTTGTATCGAGCTAGAGTTGGGAATGAGTTGGAACCTCCATGGTGTGATGGATTTGATCCCATAGACAACTCTTTGTTTGAAGATTCGAGTGAGGTAGATGATTCTTCTAGTGACCCTACTCTTGTTGGTTTGAGTTATGATGATGAAGAGGCCATTATTAATGCCTTCCTTGAGAGTTTACCTTGTGAAGGGGGTTGTCTTGGGGATGAAATTGGAGGTGAGGAGGTATCTCTTAGTGTGAGTATGAGAGCTTTTAAGAAGGGAAGTGGATTAATTGGTGCTAGTTGTGAATTGAACTACTTTGCCTACCCCATCCCACATATTGATCACACTTTGAGAATTGAGCATACCAAAACCGTTGTGCCACATTGTGAAAATATTTTATTGAAGGTTTTGTGTGTTAACGATGAGCTTAGGGATCATAGGATTATTGATAGATTGATCTTGTATTTTCCATGTCCTATTAATCCCTTGTGTTGGGTGCACTTCTTTTATAAACCAAGTGCGTGTTGTTTCCTTTGGAAACATAAAATTGTTCATTGCTATTGATATTTGGTTGTACCATAAGAGTGTATTTTCCCACACTTTTCGGCACTAAACTACTCTTGTAGTAGGAAAATTTTTGTTGTTGTTTGTCTTTGGATGTAGGATTTGATGGTTTGATTTCGAGGACGAAATCCTTTTAAGAAGGGGAGGATGATGCAATCCAAATTGGGCTTAGGTCCCAACCATCACGAGCCAAGCAAGAAGGATGCAAGGAGCGTGAGGTCACGAGCATTGGAGAATATTTGGAAGTATTTTGAAGACCAAAGGGTCGGATGACAGGTCAGGCGCCCCGCCTATGCTTGGCCTAGGCAGCCCACTGCATGGAAGTCAGGCGCCCCGCCTGGAGCACAGCACCACCAGGCGCTCCGCCTAACCACCAGGCGCCCCGCCTAGCTTCAGCACTGCTCCAAATCAGCCCCTACGTTAGGCGCTCCGCCCACGACGTTGAAGAAGCTAGATTTTTGTTGTGATTTTCCTATTTTGCCCTCAGTGTTGTATATTATTTTAACTTAGTTGAGGGCTAGTTAAATCATTTCACTTGTAGCTTAGAAAAGTCTATAAATAGAGGCCTGAGGCATTTCATTTCATTTACACAACTTTGAATATAGAATGATGAATTTCTTGAGTGAATCTCAATGAAGAACCCATGAGCGGGCATGATTTGACTTGGTAGAGTCCAAGTTGAACATCGAAACCTCTTTGATCGTTCTATTTGCAAGAGTCGAGTGTCTCTTGAGGGTAGTTGCGTAGTATAGGTGATCCTTGACTTCACCCGGGGTGTATCGAGACAAGTTCTTCGGTGCTACTTAGGTAAACGTTTCAAGCCTCGTCTTGCTTTTATCTCGATATCTTTGTTAGATATCGCTCTATCTTGTTTTCGCTTCCGCATTTCCTATCATTTTTAGCTTCCACATATTTTGCATTGCATCAAGGTTGGACACGCTTATGGGGACAATGAGAGCATTTTGGTGCTTTCCTTCATCTTTCGGGCTGAACATAATAGGGCTAGCGACCGACCCTAGTTTTTCAGTCCCCCAAGTTGTGATTGGTTTCAATGTTGCAAAGATTGCATTGATTCTCCGCTTATCACCAGAGCTCGGTGCTCTCGAACGCCTTCCTTTTTCTTCAATCACCACTGGGAAGTAAGTACTATTGTGGTGCCCACTCTTCTGAGCTCCTGTTGCGGTGCTTGGTCCTCTGAGCTACTGAAAAAATAAGTATATCTCCTCTGGATATACTAGCGTATGCTCCTCTAAGCTATAGAAAATATAGGTGCCTCTTCTCTGGAGATAGTGGTACCTGTTTCGCTGAGCTACAGAAAAAAATAGATGCCTCTCTTCTAGAGATACTGGTGCCTTCTCCTCTAAGCTACTGAAAAATAGGTAGCTTTCCTCTGGAGATACTGGTGCCAGCTCCTTCGAGCTACATGAAAAATAGGTGCCTCTCATCTGGAGATACTTGCATGTTATGTCGGGGGTGTCTACCCTGCATGCAACGAGTAAAGTGATATCATAAAAGTAAAGCGATGTTACCGTTCTTGTAGTGTTTTCCCTGATGTTTTTTGTGTGTGTGTGTGTGTTTTTTTTTTTTGTAGTTAGCGTTCTGTGCCTGCGGTCAAAGAGAGATTTGTGAGTTTTGGGGGGAGGGGAAAGCTTGATTTAAGCATTCTTCTTGAACCGGTGCATCGCCTCGTTCTCTACTATGTTCTACAAACGTAATCTCCATGTTGTTGCTGCTCAAGTTTGCGAGTATCAATCTTTGATGAATTTTGAGGGAACATCAAAATTCTGTCCTAGTGTCAACTTGTGTCTTTCTGGAATTATTTAGGGGACCTCAAAAATTTCTGCTCAAGTGTTGATTTATTGTCTTCTATTTTGAGGCGGACGGACCTAAACATCATATCTTAAGGCCGACGAGGACAATCATCATATTTTAAGCCTGGTGAGGCTAATCATCATATTTTAAGCCTGACGAGGCTAGTAGTCACATTCTAAGCCTGACGGGGCTAATAGTCACATTCTAAGCCTGACGGGGCTAATAGTCACATTCTAAGCCTGACGGGACTAATAGTCACATTATAAGCCTGAGGGAGATAATAGTCATATTCTAAGCCTAATGAGGCTAATCGTGATATTTTAAGCTTGAGGAGGCTAGTAGTCATATTCTAAGCCTGACGGGGCTAATAGTAACATTCTAAGCCTGATGGGGCTAATAGTCATATTCGAAGCCTAACGAGGCTAATAGTTGCATTCTAAGCCTAGGAGGGCTAATAGTCATATTCTAAGCCTGACAAGTCTAATCGTCATATTTTAGTCCCGACGAAGCTAAGGTGTTGTACTGATGTTGGGGTTTTGGAGGTGACATGTCCACAAGCTTGCAAGTGTATTCCTCAAGATTTTTCAGGTGTTATGGTGGAGCTATTTGCAAAGATTGTGTTCCGCTGTGATTGATAATTTACATTGCCTGCGAGTTTTGTATTTTTGAGAAAGGATCTGCTCTCAAAGAAAAAATTGTTAGTTGAAACAAAGTGGTTGTGTTGCATTAAACACCAAAGTATTGGCTTGAATCTGCATTTTTCTTTTGGTATGATGATTGGATGTCTCGGTGAACTAGATTATGTGGATACTTGTATTCTCGGACTAACGTATGGTAGTTTTTAGTATTGGAGGATGTCAAAAAATTGTGCTTGTCTTGGATTTTGATGGGTTATCCTCATATTTTGCGTTTTCTCTTCGAACGTCTTGGATCTATCTTTGATGGATTTCTCTGAATAGGGTTGCATTTGTTTATGCTTAAAATTTGACA
Source organism: Petunia x hybrida (assembly GCA_037355625.1). Lineage (NCBI taxonomy): Eukaryota > Viridiplantae > Streptophyta > Magnoliopsida > Solanales > Solanaceae > Petunia > Petunia x hybrida. Next base: position 9,168,066 of record JBBBVM010000003.1, on the reverse strand, counting down.
TCTTGGTTAAACAATTAAATTTATAAAAGGGTCGCAAGCAATACTGTATAAACTGGTAAATTCTAGTGGCCCGGATGGATTTACTGGTAAATTCATTCAGGTGTGCTGGGATATGATCAAGGAGGATCTTCTTCAGGTTGTTCGGGCTTTCTTTTGCGGTAGAGCTCTGCCGAAGTACATTACACACACTAATTTGGTCTTACTTCCCAAGAAATCAAATGTTGTATCATTTAATGACTTGAGGCCAATTAGTTTGTGTAACTTTGTTAACAAAGTCTTGTAAAGAGTTATTCATGATCGTCTCTCTAGACTTCTTCCTATGTTTATTTCTCCTAATCAGGTTGGCTTTGTTAAAGGAAGAAGTATAGTGGAGAATGTGTTGCTAGCTCAAAAAATAATTCATGACATTAATGATAGGGGTCAGGATCCTAATGTTGTTATTAAATTTGGATATGATGAAGGCATATGATATGGTGGCTTGGCCTTTTTTGACTATGGTGCTAAGGCAGTTTGGCTTTTTTGATGAATTTATGGATGTGGTGTATCAATTAGTTTATTCTAATTGGTATACTATACTTTTCAATGGGCAGCCGCATGGCTTTTTTCAATCTGAGAGGGGGTTAAAGCAAGGAGATCCGCTCTCTCCCACGTTTTTTATTACTGAGGTGCTATCGAGGGGGTTGAATTCTTTGCATAGTCACGGTCTCTACAAGGGCTATGCAATGCCTAAATGGAGTCCCTACATTAATCATTTGTCTTATGCAGATGACACCATTTTATTTACTTCAGATGATGATGATTCCCTGCACTTGATTATGGGTGTGTTAACTGCATACGAAAATGCTTCGGGGCAAAAAATTAATAAAGAAAAAAGTGAAATTTTTCTTCATAATTCAGTAGCTGCAGATGATGTTGAGAAGATTGAGATACTTACCCACATTCATAAAAATTATTTTCATTTTACTTATTTAGGCTGCCCTATTTTTTATGGTAAAAGGAAAAAGATTTACTACGAAAATTTGGTGGAGAAAGTGGCTGCGAAAATTCATAGTAGTGGCAAGATGCTTTCTTCTGGAGGCAGAGCTATCCTCATTAAGCATGCGCTTCTGAGCATGCCAGTTCATATGTTGTCTTCCTAGAATCCACTTGATTGTGTGCTTCATCAGTTACATAGAATGTTTGCCAAATTTTTTTGGCGTAATTCTCAGGAGGGATCGTGTAGGCATTGGGCATCCTGGAAGCACCTATGTGTACCACCGGAGGAAGGAGGTATGGGTTTTAGATCCCTCTTTGAAGTTTTCTAATGCTTTATTTGCTAAACTTTGGTGAGATTTTAGAACTAAGACTTCTTTGTGGGGGTACTTTCATGGCGAACAAGTATTGTAAGAAGTTACCTTCCTCTATTGTACCTTATAAAAGAGGCTCTTATGTGTGGAAAAAAATGTTGCAAGCTATAGATGCAGTTGATCATTTAATAATTTGGCAGCCAAGTCAAAGGTCTGCGCATCTAGGTATGACAATTGGACAGGTTAGGGTCCGGTTTATTTTACTGTGCCAAGACGTTTTGAATGTGATTTATGGTACAATAGGGTACATAATGTTATTGTTGATGGTCAGTGGGATGCTCCGCTTGTACAACAGCTATTACCAAGTGATATTTCTAATCATATATTGGAGAATGTGCGTGTGTAGACATGAAGATGGTAGGGATAAAGCTTGGTGGAGTCTCGTTCCAAATGGGATATTTTCGCTTTCAAGTGCATGGGAGTTTGTCCGAGATAAAGGCAGGAAGCTCGTGTTATCTAAATTTATTTGGATTAAGGGGATGCCTATCAAGATCTCATTCATGATGTAGATGATGTGGAAGTTTAAACTTCCTTTAGATGAGGAATTGAAACGTATAGGCTATAACTTTCCAAATTATTGCGAGCACACTAATATTGAGACGAGAGAACACTTATTTTTCTCTAATCCTGTGGCGTGGAGGTTGTGGAATTTTTTTTCTTTGGCTGCACGTATTAATTTGGAGGGTTTTGCCTTGACGCAAGCTTGCTTCAAGTGGTGGAAACAATGGCCACATCCATGGATGAAGGCTACTTTTCATACGATACCATCCTTTATAGTGTGGTCATTATGGAAACGAAGGATACAATTCGACATGGTGGAAAGGTATCTTTTTTGAGATTAATTTATGAAGTGACCATCAATGTTGCCTCTTTTATTGAATGGCATTTTCCTGGTATCCATTGGAGTTTGGATTCTTGGCCTCATATAGTTCAATCTTTGGAAGCTTACTTGCCTCGATTTAAGCATGTCCAGTAGTGTGGAAAAAACCTATAGCTGGGTTTTTAAAATGTAATACAGATGGCTCTTCAAAAGGTAATCCGGGGCAGAAATCAATGGCTTTTTGTATAAGGGATGATAATGGTGATTTGGTTTATGCATGTGCAAGAGTTATAGGTGAGCACACAAATATGTATGCTAAAGCCATTGCTATTTTTGAGGTGTTGAAGTATAATGTCTCACATAATTTGAGTCCTATGGTTCTTGAGACTGACTCATTGTTAATGAAGAATATTATTGAAGGAGTTTGGTCAAATTTATGGGACATCGCAACTTTGATTGATAAGATTAATGATCTAAGGCAGCAGGGGGATTTTCAATTTATGCATACATTCAGAAAAGGGAATATGCTAGCTGATTTCTTAGCTTCTTGTGCCTATGATATGAATCATGTAACTTTCTCTTCTTTTCAACAACTCCCAGCAAGAGGCAAAGTTATTGTTAATCAAGATAAAACCCGATGTGTCCATATGAGGGTGTGACCATGGAAGAAGTGACTATGAGTTGGGGTCACAGGAAGCTGAGAGTATGTCAAACGAGGAAGCGCACAATGAGGAGTTTTGATGATCACTGTGACCAAGTCCTTATGGAGGAGGTCATGGTGATTTCTTTTATTTTAACGTGTTTGTCTTTTTTGTAGGTACAACTTGGATGGTATTGTTCATTCTCTTACATTTCACCTTTGAATCCAGCTTGCTTTTAACGTGTTTTTTGTTGATGCTGTTGCTTGTAACAATTCTTCGTGGTACAAGAGTTAAGTTGCAGGCCATCAAATTAAATACTACAATGAAGCAATTTGCATTACAGTTGTCATGGTTCAACAATATGTTTTTGGTTCCTGCTTGTTCGTGCTCAATGATGCTTATGCTGAAAGAGCCCGTTGAAAAGCATGCTAGCGCGACCAACTCTCTAGAGTTTGAATAAAATTGCAGCCTCACTGTTCCAACGATTGTTCTAACGTTCAATTGTTATAAGGAACAACTCTCTCACCTATTCTTCCACATGTTCCAAGCAATGATAAGCCTGCCATTCTCAATTTTTTTGCACGATGTTGCTGCCTGCTTTGTAATCTTTTCACGAGGGTTATGCTCAAGATGGCTTCATATACATCTTGGGAAGAGACTCGTTTATAAATTAGTTGGATGGGCAGATTTTTGGATTAGCTTCATTTATGGAATAGGCTCCAATCTTGTTCATTTGAATCGACTAAATATCACAATACATGGAATAGTTCCATCGACTGTTTCAACTTGCATTACCCATTACTTTAAGGAACAGTTCTTTCAGCTGGTCCAACCAAAGATCAGTCACCATTTTGTCCAGCTTTGGCGTGATCACCCTGCAAACGTCAAATTGAAGATAACATTAGTTATTTTGCTAGTTACAAGTTCATTTCATGAAAAGTGCAATGCTTATGTGTTATCTCTACTTTATTTGGTGGTATTAGTGCCAAATGGTGCTCAATCCAAGGAGGTGAGGATAGCATATACACATTGTACTATTTTTATTGTTGCTAGATAAGCTTTAATTTTGCATTTGTTATGCAATCAAGTTGTAAAGGCAATGTTGTTTTTTTATAATTGTTATTAATAAAAATGGTCACTAGATAATATTTCTAGTTGACTCTTTGCTTTAAAAAAAAAAACACTGTACAAACGACGGAAAAGTAAGTAAATAGAGAGAATAGTAATGAACAAAAAAATAAGTAGTATTATTCCTTGAGAATAGCCGGATTCGGTGTGAATTGCTTGATGTACAATATAATGCAAGGAGGGATATTTATAGTAAAGATTTACCCTGTCCTAATTATGGTAAAATACAAGGATTAATAAAGGCTATGGGCCTTTAAGCTTAAGGCGGTGGTATATACGAACCCTAACTAGGAGACTGTAAACCCTAAGACGGAGGGATATATGCCTTGCACCCTACACCCATACCGCCTGAATGGTCGTAACTCCTTGAGCAGGCATGTATTCTCTGTGCTCTGTAACGTATATGATAAGTCTAGTCTCGCTAGCTAGACATGTATCCCCGTAATAGTAGGTGGGTATTTTTGCCTACACATTCATTCCCCCCACTTGATGAGTGCCGACGTAAGCAGTCAGAAAGTGAAAGCGGTGTACAAGACGGATGTGAAAAGATATCAGACTGACTCTTTGAAACTCGCAGTCTCTTTGACCAAGAATGATGCTGATTTCTTCGAGAACTCCGTGTGTCTTTATCTGATTGGTTGGCGTTGATTCCATGTACCTTTCCAAGAATGCTTTTTTATGCGCCGAATCATTTCATATTTCAAGCTATAATTACGCTTGACCTTTACATGCTCTATCCTTATCTTTTCCAGCCTATAAATAGGGGCTTCATGATAGTGGTGAAATCACAAATTTTCTCCAGAAAAACACTCCATCTCTTCAAAGTTTCCTTATCAAAGCATGACTCTTCTATCTTTAAAAATATTTGCCTTTGATCCTGGTCTGATATTCCCAGAAAAACTCTTTTGTTCAGAATGGACAGTGAATGAGAAAACTGTAAGCAAAAGACCATCTGCAGTTTTCTTCCTCTTTTTCTCCATCCATGAATGGACGAACGGAATCCCCCGAGTCATGAAGTTTGATCAGGATTCTAATGATGTTCTTCGGAATGTCTTCATTGTGGCATGCCCACTGATTACTGTGTGCTCTTCTTCTAACACGGCACTTGCTGTGATATTCCTCTTGTCATGCGGGGTTTGTCAGCTGAGGAATGCCAACCCAGCGGGGCTTCTACATCTGCTATTCTTTTGGTTGCTTAGGGCCATAGTTCCAGAAGCAACTCCATTTGAATGAGGAACGAGTCCCTAGGATATCCTCTCTATCTTCGGGCGGTCGATGCCAGAGAATATTCTCCATAGCCACAGCGTTCAGGATGGTCGTATAGCTTTACCCTGTTATGTGGTTTTGCGGATTACATCTGCTTCCAATCGTCCGGGAAGAGGGGAACATGGCGTTCCCGTGGCCACCGAGGGTTCCTCATTGCAGTCTCTCCAAGTGAATCCAAGTGAAGTTCTCGGACCGTGTTCTGCTTCCTTCACCGTTCTAGTGAGGGATTCCTCAGTTGGACTGACTTTCCAACTCCCGTGGCATAATGTTATAAAGATGTTGTTGCTTGAGGTATCAAGTTGGAAATTTCTCCTTCCAAGTGCCGAGAAAGACTTCGATGCAAGAACTACAATCCAGACGAAGAATCTCTGGCCGTGCAAATTCGAAGAAACTTGCAGATTTTAGCCTTCCCTTTTCATTTTTTTTTTACAATTGTCATGAACAATATTGTATTCAAGAAGAACTAATGGTATATTATAAGCCTACAGGGTGTTCGTTATTAATAAAAAAGACGTCCATTAACATTTTTATGCGTACTTGTGTAGTTAAGCAGCATGTTTTGTGTGCCTTTCTGGGCTTGTATCTTTAAAAGACAGGCGTGCGCACAGAGGGGTGCTTTATTTACGTCAGTGAGAGACGACTTGTATTGTGCCTATGATCGACGGCTACTTTGCACCCACAATGGGACGACTTTAGCCCGTGATATGTTTCGGGGCATTTTTGCGTTCCAACTAGAACGTTTGTTCTTGTATACTCGAGTATTTTAAGACTCTATGGTACTATGCAGGCGGGCATCCCCACCGTCATATAGGTGTAATTTGTTGAATTGACGAGTTCAATTTACGAATAATGCTTGATGGCTGTGGTAGACGTGATCTAGCTCTAACCGAGTAGTTTACCCTACTTTTTGTAGCGAAAAATGGGTGTATTACTTCAACTTAGGTCTGGGTGGGTCTATGAATATTTGGATCGTAGATGGATCTGAATTGTAAAACTGATAAGGACCAAACGAGCGAAGACACTTTCCAACATGTGCCAAGCTTGGAAGATGCAAAGGACTTGAAGTCAAGAGCTTTGGAAGTGTTTCGGATGGTTTCAGCTCTAGGCCCCACACCTAAAGAGGAGGAGGGATGCCCAGCACAGTCAGGCGCCCCGCCTAGCCCAGGCCCCCGCCTAGCCAGGTGCCCCGCCTAGCCAGGTGCCCCGCCTAGCCAGGCCCCCGCCTAGCCAGGCCTCCGCCTAGCCAACGACCTCCCAGCTCACTGCCTAACTTCTTGGCGCCCCACCTAGGCGTAGGCGCCCCGCCTGGAACGCTGAAGAGTTTTTATAACTTAGGAGTTATTACTATTTTGCCCTACGTGGCCTATTTGATGAACCTTATTAGTAAGGGTATTTTAGTCTTTGTGCAAGCTTGGAAAATATTATAAATAGCCAAGCCTAGCCTAGTTCATTAGTAGCTTATTTTTGAATGATGAATTAACATTGTAAAGAGGGATCTCTTTGGGTTTATGAAAACCAACCTATGCTTGGGATTTGTGTGCTTCTAGTGGATTCTAGTTGGACAACGACCCCGCCCCGACCATTCTACTTACGAGCCCTAGTTGACTCGAGGGTAGTTGACTAGCGTAGGTGTTCTTGACATTCTCTCGGGGTGTAACGGAACGAGTTCTCCGTTGCTACTTGAGATTATTGATCGAGTTACGTCTCGTTCTTTATCTTTTACTTTTTCCGCGTTTGATTCTTATCAGTTTGGTATCAGAGCAAGGCTCGGGTTTTATTCTTACAAACCCCCGACCCTTGATTCTTCGTGCCTACGTTAGTTTCTTTAGTTTTCTTGTGTTTGAAGTTATTGAAAGAACAAAAAATACAAAAAAATTGAAAAAATTGAAAAATCCAAAAATTTGGTGTATCTTGTTGGTTTGGTTGATTCATGATATGGGTGTTATAGATTCTTGATCACTGATGAAACCTTGTTGTTTGGGTACCAAAAACACTTGGTTTGGATTGGATTTGTGAAATTGAAAATTTGAAACCCCAAAATTTCCTTAAACCCTCGATAAACCTTGTTCTTGATGAGTTTGGCTTGATTCTTGGGTTGCATGGGCGTTTGATTGGAAACTTGATATTGGGGATTGATCTTCGTTGAAAAACAAACGATTCGGTACCAATTTTGTAAAATTTGAACATGTATAACACCAAATTTGATGAATCACAATCCATTTTGAACCCTTTTGAAAAACCCTCGTGTTCTTGAGTTTCTTGACTTTGAATGTTGATTTGATTGATTGTTTGGTTATAAATTTGATTGGGGTTTGTTAAGGAAGATCAAAAACTACTTTGGGTATCATTGGATTGTGAAAATAAGTTGAAAACATCGGATTTGTGGATTGGAAATCGAATTGGAACAAGTTTGGAACGGATCGGAAACTGCTCCAGGCTAGGTGCCCCGCCTGACTTGGCTACTGCCTAAGACCTCAGGCGCCCCGCCTAGGTCTCAGGCGCCCCGCCTGATTGCCTGCATAATTTTTGGGCGCCCCTCCTGCTTTTAGGCGCCCCTCCTGCTGCTGAAACTTGTTGTTTGGGGTAGTTTCTCCTAAGTTTTCCCATTTCTTTGTGTGTATAGCATCTAGCTAGTACTACTTTGAGTAACCTTTCTACTTAACTAGTACTAGCCCTTGAAGCTTTTAGGTGACTCGTGCATTAGTGGAGAGTAGAATTCGAAGAAGACTCGTAGAATCCTTTAACTCAAGTCCTCACTTCAAAGTGCCTAGCGTTCATTGAGTCATATCAACTCCACTCACCCCGGAGTACAATTGGCTCGTGAATAGTTGATTGAGTTGAGGATCGTCGTTCAACTACTTGAAGCTTTTAGTATACAAGTCCGAGTGAAATATCCACCCCCACTAAACGAGTGAACCGAGTGAAACACTTATGAGGGAGCGAGTGAGGTGATTTCACTAACTCTTGTTCTTTTTCTTTCTAGGTACAATGGCCAACGAAGGTCAAGATTTCATAAAGGAGGCCTTGGCTAATCTTCTTGCTAAGAAGGATATCATGAAGCAAAGGATTGAGTCTCTTGAAAAAGGGGCTCAAGTAGCCAGGGTGAACAAGGGACCCCGAGTGTCCAAGTTGAGAAAGGGACCCCGAGTGTCCAAATTGAGACCGATGAGGGCTCAAGTAGTCCTACCTTTACCCCGGAACAAGTTGTTGAGTTACTTAATCAACAAC